>JAKCPI010009158.1:0-19890 GCA_023213315.1 Euborellia annulipes
AGATGTAAAAGGCATTAATAAACCCCCATTTTATGTGGTCGTAGTTAAATAAAAAAATGTCTATAGCTTTATAATTGATTGAAAAAGACCAGTTTTGCATTTTGCCACAAATCCAACGAAAAATAAGAGAGATAGAGAAATTTTTTGAAAAGCGAATGTGCGCGTGAAGAAAAGCCTAGACGAGAGTGAAGCGAGGCTCCCTGGCTGCACTCTGGGCGCCGATCGAATTAGAAAAAACAAATTGATGCTCTCCCATCATTGGAAATAATTGACAAATTGATTGATTTCATCTTTTTATGCTTTTATAAAATTTTATTCGAAACTTTTTTTTAACTATAAGAATAAAAGAATGCATATTTATCTATAAAAAATTCAATCCTTTGAGAAAAAATAAAATTTCAAAATATTTTGTCTTCAATCAAAGAGATGCTTATTTCTCATAAATATATTAAATAATAAAATCCATCCCTTTAGACCTTTAGTTCAGTGCTTGTTAAACTTTTTGAGTCGCGGCCCCCGTTGGGAACCAAATAAATATCTTGATTTTTTTTTTTAAATTAATAAATCAATTATTTTTTAGATGCTCTTTAAAATGTATATTCTCATTTTGCCGTTGAAATCTTCTGAAGACCACTTTACTCTTGTACTTGATAGGAAAGATAGGTGAAATGGTTGTAACAGAATTTAAATCTTTTACTTTTTAGATTAAAATTCATATAAATCAATTATTTAGATGCCCTTTTAAAAAGTACATCAGTAATATTTTGTGAAAATTGTTTGAAGTACTCAAATCATTATTTTACACTAACTACTCTACAGTACAATACAAGATGGAAATATCGCTTGTGTTCAAATAAATATAACATCCAGGTGATGATGAAGAATTGAAAGATTTTACATCTAACTAAATATATAACTATCATTTATTTGGCAATATTCTCTGACTGCTTAATTAATTTTTTTTTCTCGTTCAATTTTTATAATTCTTCAAAATGTCCAAAAAAAAAAAAAAAAAAAACTTAAAAGCTATTAAATTATTATTTATAAAAAGATAAATAATATTTCTTAGAATCGAGGGGGGAGGGCGCCTGGCGACAATCAGAGCAGAGGAGTGGGGGAGCCTGCAACTCGCCACCCTCCCCTCCTTTGGTCAATTTAAGAGCCCGGAAATAATTACATTGGGAATGAATAAAACCCTGAAACTTCAAATGTCTATAACTCGGAAACGGCGCATCCAATTCGCATCGGATTTTTTGTAATGAGTTTAGAATTTCCTAGAGAATATTCACATGCAACTAAAATTGAATAATTAAAAATATATTTTTTCTTTAATCTAACCATCCGTTCAACCAATCAAATGATAGTAAAAAGGATCATCGTTCTATATTCTCTGAAATTTTCCCTTTTATCTGTATATAAAATTTTCAAACAGTTTTTTTTTTTTAATTTCTCTTTATTAGCAATCTCCGCACTCCCAATTTTTATTAAATAAACGAATATTATATAAATTTTAAATAAATACCTTAGTGGTTGTGCATATATTACGTAACGCGTTAGGGGAGGGAGAGGCATGGGCGTAACTAGGGGTGCCGGAGGGGGCATGCCCCCCTCAAGAAAAATTGAGAAAATATGGGGCTTTCCAGGCCCTCTGGAGAATAGCTGGCCCCCAGCAAATTCTCTAGTTACGCCCATGCCCCCCCCCCTTTGTATCCGTATAAATTGCTTATGAGATGTTTTTTTTTTTTTTTTCAAATTTTAATGCTTAATAAACAACGTTTTATTCAAGATTTTTTAAGCACTTTTTTTTTTCATTATTTTTATTCTTTTTTTTTTTGTCCGGACTTTATATATGAATAATAATAATAATAAAAAAAAGAAAAACTTCCTCTTGTGATTTTTCTTCCTTTACTTTTTAGTTCCTAATTGAAGATGACACGTAGAATAGAAGGAATATGAAATTTTTTTTTTTTTAACCTATTATTATTTATATATTCTTTGTTTCTCAATTCTTTCATTCTCTCGTTGACACTTTGTTTTCTTCAATTTAAAAAAAAAAAAATAAGCTTTTTTTTTTATTCATATATATCAGGAACTAGCAAAGGAGTTGCATGATCCTTATTTGATATTCGGTTTACCTAAATAAAATTCCTAATTTTTAATGCAATTATGTGATTAGATTAAATCACACTGTTGATTGATATCAATGATGATGGGAAGGCAAGCCTTAGCTCGAGTAACTCGTGGTCACCATCTCGCAAGAGTGATATGAAAAGTCTTTCATTTATGGTATAAAATAGTCAAAGAGATGTCCACATCGGGCACAAGTTACCCGAACCAAGGGATTTTTTTCTTTTTCCCCTTAATAAATATTATAAATTAAAAATCTGATGTGACTGACCGCACAGCACACAAGTTTCTCTTACCTTCGGTAATCGAAAGTCGTTTATTGTACTTGTCACACCAGATTTTTTTGTGTCGAGATATATTTAGTTTCCGCCAATATATTAGAATTCAAGATATAAATTTTTTTTTTTTTTTTAAACATTCACACTTTTTTCTCATTCACACTCACACTCCACACACATGCACACAGTCTTTTCGGCAACTCAGGCCATTTAAGACTTTAGACGATAACCGTTATTATATAAATATATATATTAGGGTCCAGGCATTCTTATTTAAGCCATTTGGTATCCAATTGGCTTAAATAAAATCATCGGACTGCCTGGGGTCCGAACCCGCGACGTTTGGTATACGAGGTTACACGCTAACCTCTACCAAGCCCCGAGGGCGATATAAAATTTATAAACATGGGAAAATATTTATATTCTGTTACCATGGCAACCATTTCTTTTCTATGGTTTGAGCGAATTTTGAGAAAATGAAAAAAAAAAACTGATTTTGTTCAAAAGCTTTGTGTCAAGTGCCTTAATTCCTTCCTTTGCAACGACTGAAACTGCTAGAGACGCGCTGCTGTAGCCTCTAATCACTGCTTCTGTGTAAATTCCTGATGATGATGTCTGAGGCGACTGAAACGACACTTACGACAAATATTCAATAAGAAAACAGTCAAGTCGTCAAGCAATCCAAGTTTTATAGGAATTCAATTTAAGGCGTCTCGAGATGCGCTGCTTAGTCGCTCTTCTGCGGCCGCGCGTCTCTAGCCGTTTCAGTCGTTGCAAAGGAATTCCACCTTAACTTAAATATAAAATTTCATCCATATGCTGATTCAGCCGAAAGGCAGTTGACAAATAATAACTAAATTTAAAATAGAAACAACGTTTTTATAATTTTTTTGACCAACCGCCGTCTAAGGCGAAGAAGCTGCAAAGTCAATTTAAATTGATATAAAATTTCAACTTCCTAGCTTTTTTCGTTCTTGAGATATTTTGTTCACAGACAGACAGACAGACCATGTTAGCAAAAAAATATATATATATAGAAAGTATTTTTTGGATTCAAAACGTGTATATCCACCAAAATCTCGACATCGAATTTTTTACATGAATCTAATACTTTATCTCTATATATAATAATATATATAGAGGTAAGAGAAAGTAAAAAAAATTATTTTTTCATCATTTATTGTAAATCTTTCAAATCAAAACGTTTACAACATTCTTTCCTTGAACTTAATTGCATACAAAATTTATTTAGGAGTAGATGAGTGATAAACATGTAAACATATCACTTTGATTTTCATGATATACGCCAACAAGGTAGTATAAAGGAAGTTGCTTCACCGGGAAAGTGGAAAGTCCTGGTTCGAGTCCAGAGAGTGCGATATACAATCTATAGAGCTTATTAACCGTTGGCTCTAGTCGAAACATTATGCTTTAATAGGAGAATTAAATTCAAGTAAAGGATGATTGTTTCAATGATTTATTTATTTACCACTTACACCGGAAGTGAATTACATACAGTACCTTGTGTATCATACTTGAATTTAATTCTTCTATTAAAATCTATAGAGCGTTATTTGGAAAAAAAAAATTCCAACTTTTTCAAATAAACCTCTACCTAAATAAATAAATAAATATGTTTATTAATAATAAAAAAAAAGACAAAAGAAGTGATGAGATATGAATTTTTAAATTTAATTAACTAAAGAATTTCAAAGAGTATTTATTATGCTTGTCATAGTTTAATAGAGACTATATCCGTATATTATAGAGCAGATCCGGAACACCTACTCCTACAGTGCCGACGATTCCAAAGCCCAGAGATCAACATATTACAGGACAATCCAACCCAACTTCCGAGACCCTCCTACATATCAAGACATTATCAAAAAACCCATAGAAGAAATAGTAGCAGCCACAGCAAGGTTTTTTCAAGAAGCACAAATCAACATTTAAAATAGCCACATTTCATCCATAGCGCGCCATAGACTTAACTTTTTCATATCATGTTGGCTTATATAATGTTTCTTTGAATTGTGTTTTTTCGTATGATATTATTTTAGAATGTTTCTTTGAATTGTTTTTTCTTATGATATTATTTTAGAATGTTTCTTTGAATTGTTTTTTTCTTATGATATTATTTTAGAATGTTTCTTTGAATTGTTTTTTCTTATGATATTATTTTAGAATGTTTTTTTTTGAATTGTGTTTTTCTTATCATATTATTTTATAATGTTTCTTTGAATTGTTCTTTCTTATGATATTATTTTAGAATGTTTTTTTGAATTGTGTTTTTCTTATCATATTATTTTATAATGTTTCTTTGAAGTGTTCTTTCTTACCATTGTAGTCTTAAGGCTTATTTTTATTATTGTATTAATATTGTATTGTTTATATTATTTTGATATATGTATATTTTGTAAAAATTTTTAGCCCAATGGCAGTTGGCTAGACGGGCAGAATAAAAAAAAAAAAAAAAAAAAATATATAGAAGAAAAACGTATATGTTTCCATTTTAATTACGGAAAATGAGTTAAATTATTGAGATTGTTTTAAAACCTCTCCATTTCTGTGAGAGACGACCGACGGGTCACTGAACAACTCCAATTTAGGAAATAATTAAAAAATATATATTTTTTTGTTCCAAATGAGTTTTTAAGTGTTGATTAAATATTAATATAGAGGGAAAAAGCAAAAACTCTATGGGAATAATTGAAAATTATTAGCTCAAATATTTTAAATAAGCATATAAACAGATTTATTGTTTTATATTCCTTGCAGGGGTGGATTTATAGCTGTTTGCTTAATAATTAAATAGGTCAACCTTATAGTAGATAATTATTTTTACTTGCTTCGGTTCTAATTAACTAGCTATACCTCGGAATAAGACTGTGATTTTCGAGTCTTTTCACATATGGTTAAGCTAATCATAGGATTAAATAAGAGAGTTAGCTTAAATAAGGGGTGGAATTAGGAACACAAAACTTGTTTATTTATTAGGGGCCTGGCAACGGAAAAGAGCAACAGTCACCACAATCGTTGCGGTTAAGTGATGCCGACCGCGGCAAAAGTTCAGGATTGGTGACCCCGAGCAATCAGCGTGTGGAACGCCCCCCGGTAGACATCGGTATTTGTAATTAAAAACAAATAAAGAAATAACCCCTAAATGGCCTCTGCAGCTGAAAAGGGTTCTTGTTAAACAAAAAAAAAATTATTTTAATTTTTTTCATAAATAAATTGCTAACTTCAAACAAAAAACTTCCCTAAGACTTCAGATAGATAATTATTTGTGAAAAAACTAATTTTTATAACTCGAAGGTTAAGCGTGCTCTTGTCTACTATACGTTAAACTCTTTTGCAATTAATCTGAGTTTTCCTATAATGTTTTTGTTTTATATATTTTTCATATTATGTAATTTTTTACTTTTGTTATTCTAATAATGTTTTTTGTTATAATGTTTTTTTGTATTTATATTGTTATGGCGGGAAAGCCAAAACAAGAATAAAAAAAAAAAAAAAAAAAAAACTGAGTTTTGTTAGTTTTCTAGAGGGAACAAATAAAATTAGTTTTTCTACGTATGATTTTAGTTTAACCAATAAAATAATTATAAAGGCTAATGTTAAATTAAAGAATATCTCTTTTGTTTTTAAACAAAGATCTTGAAAAAATTATTTTTCTCCCTCCTCTTTCAGATAAATAATTTCCTTTTTTAGACTACTTTAAGAAAATTATATCTTTAAATAAAAATATATACTTGGATGAATCCAGGTAAAAGAGAGAATTTTTTTTTTTTTTTTTAAACATTCACACTTTTTTCTCATTCACACCCACATTCACACAGTCTTTTCGGAAACTCAGGCCATTAAGACTTTTGACGATAACCGTTATTATTATTAATATATATTTATTGGGAACCAGGCATTTCCTATTTAAGTCATTTGGTATCCAAATGCCTTAAATAAAATTATCGGACTGCCTGGGGTCCGAACCCGCCAGTGGCGTAGTGAGCTTAACTCGCAAAAATTAGTTTTTCTACGTATGATTTTAGTTTAACCAATAAAATAATTATAAAGGCTAATGTTAAATTAAAGAATATCTCTTTTGTGTTAAACAAAGATCTTGAAAAAATTATTTTTCTCCCTCCTCTTTCAGATAAATAATTTCCTTTTTTTAGACTACTTTTAAGAAAATTATATCTTAAATAAAAATATATACTTGGATGAATCCAGGTAAAGAGAGAATTTTTTTTTTTAACATTCACACTTTTTTCTCATTCACACTCACACTCACACAGTCTTTTCGGACACTTAGGCCATTTAAGAGTTTGACGATAACCGTTATTATTAATATATATTTATTGGGGTCCAGGCATTTCTATTTAAGCCATCTGGTATCCAAATGGCTTAAATAAAATTATCGGACTGCCTGGGGTCCGAACCCGCCAGTGGCGTAGTGAGCTTAACTCGCGCCCGGGGGACTATACCTTTTTAGCGCCGCCCCCCCTCCCCCATTCGAAAACCATATAATATTATATGTGAAATATACATAATTATTATATTACACTGGCAGTAAATTTAAAAAAATCTGGTGTGACTGTCGCACAGCACACAACTTTCTCTTACCTTCGGTAATCGAAAGTTGTGTACTGTGCTTGTCACACCAGATTTTTTGTGTCGACATGTATTTAGTTCCCGGCAGTAGGGAATATTTGAATTCAGATGTAAAATTTATAAGTATGGGAAAATATTTATATTTTGTTACCATGGCAACCATTTCTCCTATCTTTTCTATGGAGTGCAAGAGTAAAGTGGTCTTCAAACAATTTTGAGGGCAAAACGAGAATATACATTTGAAAGAGCATCTAAAAAATAATTGATTTTTGAATTTTAATCAAAATCGTTAGAGCGAATTTTGAGAAAATCGAAAAAAAACTGAAAAAGTACATCAGTAAAGTACTAGTACTCTTTGGCCGATTTTGATTAAAAGCTTATTTTTCCGGTCCCGGGGGTGTTTAACTTATATATAAAATTTCAGCCTCATAGCTCAATTCCTTCATGCTTAAAAGTGAACACAGACACACACACACACCCACCCACCCACCCACACACCCACCCACAGACAGACCATGTCGCGAAAACCACTTTTTTGGATTCAGGGGACCTCAAAACGTGAAGATCCATCAAAATCTCGACATCGAATTTTTGACATGAAACCAATACTTTCTCTCTCTATATATATATTACATATATACATAGGTAAGAGAAAGTAATATATTTTCCAGAAATCAATTATAATAAAAATAAAAATTATCCAGCAATATTTTGTTTTGCGGACCATTTGGCACCCATTTGTGAGTAGTACCCGGGGCATAATGACCCCCTTGCCCCCCTCCCCTCTCGCTACGCCCCTAGCTACTATCTATCTATTAAACACAACACAAGGCAGGTGATACATCGTTTCTTGATAAATTTTCACGTAGAATAAGAATTTGCGTACGAAATTTTAATATCTCTAATAGTTTTCGATTAATTGATACAAATTCTAAAAATATAAGATTTTTAATTTAACCACTTCTTAAACATATGACACGGGGAAAATTGGGAAATTTGATGAGGATTAAGAATCTACTTTTGTTATTTTTGTATCTCAATTATTTTTCGAGTTATACTCAAAAAACGATACAAAATTTGAGAAGGCTTAATATCATTAAACATAAAAGGTAGAAGACATTTAAGATATCGAATAAATTCTGTATTTAATGCAGATAACGAATCAATAAACACCAATTTTATATCTTTTTTAGTTTTTTTAACAAATTTACGAAAATTCAAGCAAACATAGATGTGACTCTCTCTTATTAAATAGAGCAAACTAGTAATTGACATAAATGTATATGATTCAGGATTTAGTGCTGATTCTAATGCACTATTCACTCTTTATATATGTTGAATAGTTTTTTTATTATTTTGAAAAGAAAAAAATTCATCTGTCAAAATTAATTAAAATCGATTTTTTATTATTTCTAGGACATTCCTTGGCCAAAAATGGATTGTTTTAGGTTAGAATATTTTATATTTTAATTTATTCAATCGATATCAAGCCCTAAATGTGTTTATTTAATTAAAAAACAATAAATTAAAAAATATTGGCGGGAGTTGACATTCCAAGTGGTGAGTGTCATCAACAAACCCTCATTTTATGTGGGCGTAGCTAAATAGAAAAATTCCTATGGCTTTATAATTAATTCAAGAGCCGAGTTTTGCATTTTGCCTCAAATCCTTGAATGAATAAGAGAGATTTAGCGATTTTTTGAAAAGCGATTTCGCGCAAGGCGAAAGGCTTAGACAAGAGTTACGCGAGTCTCCCTGGCTTGTCGCCGGGCGCCGATCGAATTGGAAAAAAATTTGATGCTCTTCCATTAGTTGAAATAATTGTCAAATTGATTGATTTCATCTGTTTATACTCAAATTTTATAAAATTTTATTCTAAAAATCTGGTGTGACTGTCGCACAGCACACAACTTTCTCTTACCTTCGGTAATCGAAAGTTGTGTTCTGTGCTTGTCACACCAGATTTTTTGTGTCGACATATATTTAGTTCCCGACAGTACGGAACATTTGAATTCAGATGTAAAATTTATAAGTATGGGAAAATATTTATATTTTGTTACCATGGCAACCATTTCTCCTATCTTTTCTATGAAGCACAAGAGTAAAGTGTGCTTCAAACAATTTTGAGGGCAAAACGAGAATATACATTTGAAAGAGCATCTAAAAAATAATTGATTTTTGAATTTTAATCAAAATCGTTAGAGCGAATTTTGAGAAAATTGAAAAAAACTGAAAAAGTACATCAGTAAAGTACTAGTACCCTTTGGCCGATTTTGATTAAAAGCTTATTTTTCCGGTCCCGGGGGCTGCCTAACTTAAATATAAAATTTCAACTTCCTAGCTCAATTCCTTCATGCTTAAAATTGAACACACACACACACACAGACACACAGACACACAGACACACAGACAGACAGACAGACCATGTCGCGAAAATCACTTTTTTGGATTCAGGGGACCTCAAAACGTAAAGATCCATCAAAATCTCGACATCGAATTTTTGACATGAAACCAATACTTTCTCTCTATATATATATTACATATATACATAGGTAAGAGAAAGTAAAAATGGCTATAAAATCTTATAATGTTGCTAAATTAAGGGTTCTTAAAATTTTTACTTTCCCTTACCTCTATATACATGTACTTTTTCAGTTTTTTTTCGATTTTCTCAAAATTCGCTCTAACGATTTTGATTAAAATTCAAAAATCATTCATTTTTAGATGCTCTTTAAAATGTATATTGTACTTCATAGGAAAGATAGGGGAACCAAATGGCTTAAATAAGAGTATTGTGTCTTTTTCCTTATCCTTTTCATTCATTGTATATTTCAATATACTGTACAACTATATTGTATAACTATGTATAGGAAAGATAGGAGAAATGATTGCCTTGGTAACAAAATATAAATATTTTCCTTTTTTTTATAAAGTTTACATCTTGAAATATATCTCGACCATAGATCTCAACACAAACGCCCGCCCCCGGGTGTGGCGTAGTAGGTAGCGTGCCTACCTCCTATACCAAACGTCGCGGGTTCGGACCCAGGCAGTCCGATGATTTTATTTAAGCCATTTGGATACCAGATGGCTTAAATAGAAATGCCTGAACCCTCAATATATATACATTAATTACAACGCTAATCGTCTAAAGTCTTAAATGGCCTGAGTTGCCGAAAAGACAGTGTGAATGTGTGTGTGAGTGTGAGTGTGAATGAGAAAAAAGTGTGAATGTTTAAAAAAAAAAAAAAACACAAACGCCTACGGGCTTGGTCTAGTTGGTAGCGTGGCTCCCTTCTATACCGAAGGTCGCGGGTTCGGACCCCAGGCAGTCCGATGATTTTATTTAACGCCCCTTGGATACCACCAAATGGCTTAAATAGAAATGTCCGACCCCCAATAGATATATTAATAATTAACGATTATCATCAAAGTCTTAAATGGCCTAATTTGTCGAAAAGACTGTGTGCATGTGTGTGTGAGTGTGAGTGTGAATGTGAAAAAAGTGTGAGTGTTTAAAAAAAATCAAAAAAATCTGGTGTGACAAGCACAGCCAAAGTTGAGAGAAATTTGTGTGACCATCATAACAAATGTTTTTTTCTACGAGTCTTTAAAATTCTTTTTAATCTGTCCGAAGATATAATTTTAATTTATTATTTTATTTTCTTAGAAAAGGGGGAGGGCGCGCGCTTTGGTCAAGAGCAATAATCAGGGAGGAGGGGGAGGGGGGAGGGGGGAGGCAGCAGACAGACTCCGCCCTCCCCTCCTTTGCTCGAATTAAGACGTCTAATAAATTAACATAGAAAAGAAATAAAACATTGAATCTTCAAATGTCTCTAACTCGCAAACCGCTTATTCAATTTGCATCGGATTTTTTGTAATGAGTTTAGAATTTCCTAGAGATTACTTAGATGAAGCTAAAATTTAATATTTAAACATTTTTTTTTTCATTTTATCTCACCATCCGATTAGCCAATCAGATGAGAGTAAAAAGGATCATTGATCTATATTCACTGAATTTTTGCCTACGTGTATATAAAATTTCTAGCTTTCTAGCTCCAATGGTTTCGTTAACTTAGCGCTCTGAAGGTTTAGACCCGCTCAACGAATGTGCTAGGGGCCCATGCAGAGCCAATTTTTCCCAAGGGACTCGCTCTAAAAAAAAAATATTCATTTCATATCATATCAGAATTGGATGAAATTTTATGTCCTCTTTTTACGTAAAATTCAGCTTTCAATTTTTGAGACTTGTTAATTTTATTTTACTAGAACGTTGGTTATAAACAACCCACAACATGCATAGAAAATCTGGTGTGACAAGCTCAGCAGATTTTTTTTTTGTCGACATGTATTTAGTTTCCGACAGTACGGCACATTCGATTTTCCAGATGTAAAATTTATAAGTATGGGAAAATATTTATATTTTGTTACCATAGCAAACATTTCTCCTATCTTTCCTATGAAGCACAAGAGTAAAGTGTGCTTCAAACAATTTTGAAAGCAAAACGAGAATATACATTTGAAAGAGCATTTAAAAAATAAATGATTTTTGAATTTTAACGCCCCTTGGATACCACCAAATGGCTTAAATAGAAATGCCAGACCCCGTTTGAGCGAATTTTGAGAAAATCGAAAAAAACTGAAAAAGTACATGTATATAGAGGTAAGGGAAAGTAAAAATTTTAAGATCCCTTAATTTAGCAACATTATAAGATTTTATAGCCATTTTTAGAATAAAATTTTATAAAATTTGAGTATAAACAGATGAAATCAATCAATTTGACAATTATTTCAACTAATGGAAGAGCATCAAATTTTTTTTCCAATTCGATCGGCGCCCAGAGAGCAGCCAGGGAGACTCGCGTAACTCTTGTCTAAGCCTTTCGTCTCGCGCGAGATCGCTTTTCAAAAAATCGCTAAATCTCTCTTATTTATTCACGGATTTGAGGCAAAATGCAAAACTGGTCTCTTGAATTAATTATAAAGCCATAGGAATTTTTCTATTTAGCTACGCCCACATAAAATGAGGGTTTGTTGATGACACTCACGACTTCGAATGTCAACTCCCGCCAATATTTTTACTTTCTCTTACCTATGTATATATGTAATATATATATATAGAGAGAAAGTATTGGATTCATGTCAAAAATTCGATGTCGAGATTTTGATGGATCTTCACGTTTTGAGGTCCCCTGAATCCAAAAAAGTGGTTTTCGCGACATGGTCTGTCTGTCTGTGTGTCTGTCTGTCTGTCTGTCTGTCTGTCTGTCTGTGAACAAAATATCTCAAGAACGTAAAGAGCCAGGAGGTTGAAATTTTATATTTAAGTTAGGCACCCCCATGGGACGTCACACGAAGCTTTTGAACAAAATCGACCAAAGAGTACTAGCACTTTACTGATTCACTTTTTCAGTTTTTTTCGATTTTCTCAAAATTTGCTCCAACGATTTTTTTTTAAATTCAAAAATCAATTATTTTTTAGATTCTCTATAAAATGTATATTCTCATTTTGTGATTGAAATCTTCTGAAGACCACTTTACTCTTGTACTCCATAGAAAAGATAGGAGAAATGGTTGCCATGGTAACAACATATAAATATTTTCCCATACTTATAAATTTTACATCTTGAATTCAATTGTACCCTACTGTCGGAAACTAAATACATGTCGACACAAAAAATCTGGTGTGACAAGCACAGTACACAACTTTCGATTACCGAAGGTAAGAGAAAGTTGTGTGCTGTGCGCCAGTCACACCAGATTTTTTAATTTATTGTTTTTTAATTAAATAAACACATTTAGGGCTTGATATCGATTGAATAAATTAAAATATAAAATATTCTAACCTAAAACAATCCATTTTTGGCCAAGGAATGTCCTAGAAATAATAAAAAATCGATTTTAATTTATTTTGACAGATGAATTTTTTTCTTTTCAAAATAATAAAAAAACTATTCAACATATATAAAGAGTGAATAGTGCATTAGAATCAGCACTAAATCCTGAATCTTACACATTTATGTCAATTACTAGTTTGCTCTATTTAATAAGAGAGAGTCACATCTATGTTTGCTTGAATTTTCGTAAATTTGTTAAAAAAACTAAAAAAGATATAAAATTGCTGTTTATTGATTCGTTATCTGCATTAAATACAGAATTTATTCGATATCTTAAATGTCTTCTACCTTTTATGTTTAACTAGCTGCGGTAGGGTTGCCTTCGGCAACCCTACCCCGCTAGGCCCTGGCGGGCGGCGTCTCGGGATATGACTAAGAGTTGTCCAGATAAATGTATTTTAATTAATTATGAGGAAGAGTTTTTATTTTTTATTTTAAATATTTGATTAATATATTTTTCAATTATTTACACCCTAAGAAAGCAACATTTTAAATTTTATTAAAATCGAATGAAAAATAAAAAAAATAATAATTTTGGGGGGGGGGGGGACGCAGAACGATAAAATCTTTTCAAATGTCGAATTGTTAGGGGGAGGAAGAGTTTTTATTTTTCATTTTAAAGATTTTATAAATATATTTTTCGTAAAGCGAGTTAGATCATGTTTTCCAATGCTTTGCTATGGGGTATTTGATAACCCCCAAAAGGGGGGGGGGGGGGGGGGGGGGGGTTCCCTACCCCTAATTCGATATAATGATAGCCTAAAACCACCTACTAAAATTCCCTACCCATTAAAAAGAACTCCATGAAAATCGGTCCAGTAGTTTGAGTCTATGCATTACAAACAAATTCAAATTCAAATTTATTGTTCCAGTTCTACACAAAAAGAAATAATACAAATATCTTACAACAGTACAATATCTTACAGACAGACAGACATTGTCTTTTATATAATAGTATAGAATAGATTAAATAATTATTCTGAGGTGTGGAATTTCATTTTTCAATTATTTACTCTCTGTGGAAGCGTCATTTTAAGCTTATCAAAAAAATGTGAAAAATAAATAAGGGATATTTTTTTTTTTGGGGGGGGGGCGACGATTTGAAGGAAATGTGAAATCTTAGAGGGAAGAAGAAGTCAGTCAAAAAAAAAAAAAGAAAATTTAATTATATAACAATTTTTATTATTTTTCATTTGAGAGATTTAATTTTTTCATTATTATAATTAATTAGCTTTAATTTTTCATAAGTAGAGAGAGAATACAATGTTTTCCAATGGAAGAATTCTAGATTTGTGATCTCCTGATAAGGGGGGGTTCCCTACCCCTAATTCGATATAATGATAGCCTAAAACCACCCTCGGAAAATTCCCTACCCATTAAAAAAATCTCCATGAGAATCGGTTTGGTAGTTTCGGAGTCTATGCGTTACAAACAGACAGACAGACAGAATTTGTCTTTGATAAAATAGCAAAAGTATTAAAATAAAATATAGATATAGGTAATTAAAATTAAAAAATTGAATAATTAAATCTCACAATTATTATTTTATAATTAGTCATATATATTAAATTTCAACTTTCTTATTTTTTGTCATTTATATGGATAGAGATAAATGTATAGCGTATTGTATTATCATTTAACCTTGCTCCTCTTTTTAATGTATTTTTAGTCTTGGCTGAAGATGGCTGTGTGATGCGGCCGAAATATCCCAAAGAAAATTTGTATATTTGGAAATAAAAAGTGCGAAATAAAATGAGGATTTATCTTTTATTTTAAATTTATTTAATATTTCTTTTCATATTAAATTATGGGCTTTTGTTTTTTATAAAAATCAATTATAAAAAAAAAAAAAAATCATAAAATTTGGTGTGACAAGGACAGAACACAACTTTTTTATTCTTTCGCGTTTTTTTTTTTTTTTTTTAAACTGAACTGAGTTGACCTACGATGAAAAAGACCCCTTAGGCTAATTTTGAAAATCTGGTGTGACTGGTCACATCACATAACATGTTCTATGCGCGATTATTTAAATTCAAAGAACGCCGCCCGTCATGGAGAAATAGACAAGTTGGCTCGAACGTGTTAACTTATAAACAATAGTCTTAAAAAAAAAAAAAAAAATATAAGTGGACAAATTTTAGTTTTTTTTTTTGTAATTTCTTTTTTATCTAATTTTTTTTTTAATTATAGATCAAAGTGGTTTTGAAGTATAATTAATATCCGTCTTTTTTCTCTCTCTGTGGGTTTATCTCTAAAAGTCAAAATCCAATTCCATGTCTCTTGAATTTTAACAGAAAAGGAAACCACCCACGTATCTTTTTTTTTTTAATTTTATTCTTTTATTTCCCTATTGATCGCTTCTTTGCTTTATCATTTTTTTTTTGAATCTATTTTTTATACTGTTAATTGAAACCGAAAAAATCTGGTGTGACTGGCGCACAGCACACAACTTTCTCTTACCTTCGGTAATCGAAAGTTGTGTACTGTGCTTGTCACACCAGATTTTTTGTGTCGACATGTATTTAGTTTCCGGCAGTAGGGTACAATTGCATTCAAGATGTAAAATTTATAAGTATGGGAAAATGTTTATATTTTGATACCATGGCAACCATTTCTCCTATCTTTTCTATGGAGTACAAGAGTAAAGTGGTCTTCAGAAGATTTCAATGACAAAATGAGAATATACATTTTATAGATAATCTAAAAAATAATTGATTTTTGAATTTAAAAAAAAAATCGTTGGAGCAAATTTTGAGAAAATCGAAAAAAACTGAAAAAGTGCATCAGTAAAGTACTAGTACTTTTTGGTCGATTTTGTTCAAAAGCTTCGTGTCACGTCCCATGGGGGTGCCTAACTTAAATATAAAATTTCAACTTCCTAGCTCTTTTCGTTCTTGAGATATTTTGTTCCCAGACACACAGACAGACCATGTCGCGAAAACCACTTTTTTGGATTCAGGGGACCTCAAAACGTGAAGATCCATCAAAATCTCGACATCGAATTTTTGACATGAATCCAATACTTTCTCTCTATATATATATTACATATATACATAGGTAAGAGAAAGTAAAAAAAAAGAAAATTCTCTATCGTTTGAAACGTACTGTACAATAGTGTGTTATTAAGGTAAACTCCTAAAAGTTTATCAAGGATATTATGACCTTACTATTCCTTATTTTTATCAATAGCTCATTTATAGTAGATGTTTTAATCATTAATTAAGATGTTCTTTGGAAATTGTCTTCTGTTACTTCATTCCCTTGCAGTGTCGATACATTAATCAAAAAATCTGGTGTGACTAGTCACACAACTTTCTCTTACCTTCGGTAATCAAAGTCGTGTTCTGTGCTTGTCACACCAGATTTTTTGTGTCGACATATATTTAATTCCCGACAGTACGGTACAGTGAGGGACAATATTAAGTCCCACCCATGCGTTTTCTACTTCTGATTATTGCATTGTTTTTATAAAAGAAAATCAAAAATCTTTATTGGAAATTTTCTAGGATTGAACTATGAAAGTTTCCATTAAAAAATTTATAATATTTTTTTTTAAATACAATGAAAAAATCACAAGTAGAAAAACGCATGGGTGGGACTTAATATTGTCCCTCACTGTACATTCGAATTTCAAGATGTAAAACTTATTAGTATGGGAAAATATTTATATTTTGTTACCAAGGCAACCATTTCTCCTATCTTTTATATGAAGTACAAGAGTAAAGTGGTCTTCAGAAGATTTCAATGGCAAAACGTGTATATCCATCGAATTTTTTACATGAATCCAACACTTTCTATATATTAACTATATATAGACATAAGAGAAAGTAAAAGGCTGTGCAGAGAGCCATCCTCAGGGCTGAATTTAGTTTTCACAAGCTTATTTAAACCGAGGGTTAGTTAATAGACTCACGCTAACGATTATTTTATTTCATAGTCATTTTACTTTATTTTTGAAAAGTATTTTCTCTAAATTCTATCCATTTTCCAAGGAAATAAAAAAAAAAAAAAAAAAACTGGAGTTCAAGTAATAAAACAAAATAAGTGATAATAAAAGGTGCAACTTTAGAAACAAAGTTTTTTTTTTTGTTTATTGTGCTTGTTGTTTGTAGTGGAAAGTAATTAAATCCGTTTCCCTAATTGTTTCCATTTTAACGAACAAAAACTCATAATACAAGAGAGAAGAAGAGATAGGAGCCTTCCTAAATCAAATTTCTTTTTTTTTTTTTTAAACATCCCTAAATTACTTCTATTCATTTTCATGATTTTTTGTTCTGACTTTACTTTATATGTTTTGTAAGTTGAGATTAGAAGAAGGATTTGTTGGGATAGTGCTGGGTCATTAAAGAATGTTCTATATCTTCAAGCCTTCCTCAGTCGCTCTATTCTAATCAAAACTATTGTTGTTTTTATTATAACAACATAAACACTAAACTACTGTAGAGTTTTTATTCTAAAAACTGGAACGTCTTGATGGAGGTCGGAGAAAATCAGTTAAAAAAGGTTGAAGTTTTTCAATGAAATAGTTTTTTTTTTTTTTTTTTTTTTTTTTTTTTTTTAATACAAATATTTTTTTTTTCTTGTATGTTAAGAAAGAAATAATTAAAGATTCAAATAGTCAGCAATTATCTCTTTCAGTTATTTTCATTGAATTTTTAAGAATTTAGGAATAGAAAAAATAACGTTAGGACCCAGACAGCTTGGAATATTGCAAAAATATCGCGAAAGTTGCATAAATTGCCAATATTCCAGAAATATTGCAGCAATGTTGCCACAATATTTTTCATGATTTGCAATATTGGTGCATTATATATATATATTCAGTTATTTTTCGGCAATATTCCAAGCTAGGTGGACATAGGAATATTGCAGCAACATTGCTAAATTGTTAATATTGAGCAATATTGCTGCAATATTACAGTAATATTCCAAGCTGTCTGGAGAATAACCATCCCGAGATATGGTATACATTAATTAGGTAATCACATCAATGAAATTAGATGATATATGAACTTTAGTTTGATCATCATGGGCGTAATTAGGGAATTTGTTTGGGGGGGGAGGCATGGAACCAGCCATCCCCGGGACCCCCTAATTACGCCCATGTTGATCATAGTTAAATTTTCTTTGAATATCACGAAAATACGAAATCAGTTTTCGGAAAAACGTCACAATGTCGAGGATTTCATTGTTTAAAGGACATTTAGTATTTTCAGATAAATATAACGGATTTATGCTCGGAGATGCTCGTGGATGGCGACCACGAGATACCCGACCGAGCTGGGACTGGCAGTCCTGACCTTTACATATCTGTCTCTTTCTTCTATATTTTCGTCAGACCGTGCGACGGGCCGGCCTGTTCAATTTCTTTCGGTCGCAAAAAACTCATCACACAGTGCGAGAGAAGAATACAAATTTAACGGATTAGATAAAATCAAATATCAAGGAGTTTAGTTTTAAAAGCATTAATGCCAACACAAATACAAAAAAAAAAAAAAAAAAAGACCTGAATTCTACTTTGAGAGACGCTTCGCCATCAATGGGATTCTGCTCAATTCAAACCTGATTATCACCTGAAACAACTCAGACTCAAAGAAATTGTCAACTCTAATAGATCACGGATTCTGGGACAAAGTTTATATTTGGACCCTGTTATGCATTAGTGTGTTAAGCGCCAAAAAAAAAATTAAAAATTAAGTTAAGCAGGGAATAATGTTTCAAATGCTATAATTAATAATATTTTTTATGAAATATGTCCTAAAAAAAAATTATATTTAATGTTACTTGCACAATTGACAAAAAAAAAATTATATATAATCTAATCAAAACAAAAAACTTTAATGTTAATTTTATCAAAACTCGGTAGCTGGCGCTTGACACACTAATGCGTAACAGGGTCCATTTCAAAAATTGGATCTGATGGCCAAAAAAAAAAAATAGAAGAAAAGACAAGTATTGTGGTAAGAAAAATTTCTATTTATTTATAAGTTTATAGGAAAGAAAAAGGAAACTAAAATATTTGCATAAATTAAAAAAAAAAAAAAAAAATAGAGGCAATCACTTTGAAAGGAAGAGAGAGAGGAATAAGGGATTGGGTAGGCCTATTTTAAGAAAGGGACAGTCATTTATTTATTTATTTATTATAAACAAGTGATCCAGTGAATGCTCTTCTTCTATGCAATGGTGTGGCCTCATTAAAAAAAAAAAAAATCACTCATCAGAGAAAAAAAAAAAATAGAAGAAAGTTTGGATGCTTTTGAAAAGTATTTGCAACACAACAACAACAACAATTTGAAGAATCTCATTTAGCTTCCGGAAATGTAAATAGAGATGAAATAAAACTATATAGTAAAAGAAAAGTATTTTTTTTTTTATCAGGGAATTTGTTTTTATTCTTTTGGTAGCACTATTTTTTTTTTTTAATTATGTGTATATATGTATATAGTTCCGGGATAACCGAGCCTGGGATCGGTCGTTTGCTTATTTTTTTTTTTTTTTTTGATAAAATTGAAAAACCTAAAAAAGTTCATCAGTAAAGTCCTAGTACTCGAGATTTTCTAAAGACAAGATCAAACTTAGTTGGTTTTTGTATATTGGAATTAGGAAATATTTGAGAGAAATCGTTAAAGCGAATTTCAAGAAAAAATTAAAAGAGTACAGTGAGGATTAATATTAAGTCCCACCCATGCGTTTTCTAATTGTGATTATTTCATTGTTTTTATAAAAGAAAATGAAAATCTTTATTGGAAATTTTTTAGTTTTGAACAATGAAAGTTTCCATTAAAAAATATTTCTTTAAATAACAATGAAATAATTTCAAGTGGGACTTAATATTGTCCCTCACTGTACACCAGTAGAGTACTAGTACTCTTTGAATTATTTAGAAGAAATAGGGAAATATTTAACCACCAAAAAAATAAAGTCATCTTTATTGAATTAACACCTGCAATAGGAAATAAACTTCCTGTGTAAATATATAT
>JAKCPI010009159.1:0-169944 GCA_023213315.1 Euborellia annulipes
AAAATAAAAACCTTTTGAAACTTAAACTATTGTCATATAATTAGATGAGAATTTAATTAAAATTAAGAATTTTCAACTAGTGCCAACGGTGAATTTTTTGGATTATACTATTTTTTAATCATTTAAAATTTTCGAAAACCCCCAAATTTGTTTTCAATGACTTATTTATATATTTGGTATTAAAAAAAAAACTTGTATTATTTTACTTTCTCTTACCTATATATGTTAATATAAATATAGAGAAAGTATTGGATTCATGTCAAAAATTCGATGTCGAGATTTTATTAGCTATAGACGTTTTAGGTCTCCTGTATCCAAAAACTGGTTTCGGGCATGGTCTGTCTGTGTGTGTGTTCAATTTTTTAGTAATTGAGCTACGAGATTGAAATTTTATATTTAAGTTAGGCACACTAAGCTTTTAAACAAAATCGGCCAAAAAGTACTAGTATTTTACTGATGCACTTTTTTTTTTTTTCTGAAAATTCGCTCCAACGATTTTGATTAAAATTCAAAAATCCATTATTTTATAGATGCTCTTTCAAATGCATATTCTCATTTTGCTTTAAAAATTGTTTGAAGACCAATTTACTGTTGTACTTCATAGGAAAGAGAAAAAATAGTTTGGCAATGTACTTTAGTAACAAAATATAAATGTTTTCCACTGTATATAAATTTTACGTCTTGAATTTTAATATATCGGCGGAAACTAAATATACTTTGACGACACAAAAAATCTTGTGTGACAAGCACAGAACTTTCGATTACCGAAGGTAAGAGAAAGTTGTGTTATTTTATATCTAATAATATATAAACATTTTAATTATTTTCTGACAGGCAAATGAGAGAAATGGGTTTGATAAATCTAATCAAGATTAGCAAATTTGATTGAAAATTAAGCTTTTAAATCACTAATAAATACAATGTACTGGGTAAAATATATAGTCACATCCTAGGTTCAATATTTTCTAAAATAAATAGGTTAAAAAACGTTCCTCTAATGTAGACATCCAGGGGTGTATATAAGGCGGGGCCGGGGGTCCGGGCCACACCGAAATTTTTCTAAATGCATATACATATATAGGGATAAACAGGCATCAGCGGGACTCGCCCCCCCCCCCCCCCCCTCGTAATGTTTGATTGGTCCTACAGTACAAAAAAAATATAGTTCCACGAAAAAATTTTTTTCCGCAGGGCGGAAAACTATGGTTCTGCAAAAACAAAATTTTTCGCAGGGCGGAAAAATTTAGTTTCCTTAAAAAAAATTTTCCACAGAAAAATTTTTGAGTTCAGGCCCCCTCCCCCGGAAAAAATTTCTATATATTTTATTATTTATTTATTTATTTTTAAAATGTACATAGGGCCACGGGCCCCCTTAGTGTACAAGTTATAGGCCCCTGAGTCTATACTATTCCAAAGCTCTTTCCCCCACTCTAAAATTATAAAGGCCCATTCACCCACTAATAGTATTAAAACCAATCACGAAGCGTTTCCTTTGATAATGACTCCTTCCCGACCTTTATATACTATCAATATTAACGTACTCCAAAATGATAACCGATAAAAGAAAAACATTAGGAAAATTATTAGCTATAGTTCAATATTAATATGTAAATTTTAGAATACATACATAATTGAAAATACTACCTCACTTTCTTTTTGTTTCGCATTATACGCAAAAGCTCGGGAAAAAGTTGATTTAAATTACTCTAAATATTTTGAATATCAACCCTATAAATAGTAAATCTAGCCATACATTCCACTTGTTGTTGGCTTAATGGATTGTTTTGGTGTCCAAAACCAAATAAAATAGCAACAACAATAATAATATTAATGATCTGAATTAATAGTTCATAGAATGAAGATGGAATTTGTTATGAATAATGAAATATTTTGCTAAGTAGTCATATAAATCAATATACATTTTCATTTATTTTGGTATCAATTTAATTAATAATTTTAATTATTTTTCTTTATTTTCTGCCAATTGACCCCCGTAAGCCGCGTTAAAGAAATTCGTTCCAAAAAATATATATAATTTTTTTTAATCACATTTAAATAAAATCAATTTATATATTAATAAAAATTAGAGTGTTTGTTAGAAATTTGAAAATTTTTCCAATTAAAAAAAAAAAAAAATACTCTTTTGATAATGAATTAAATACTTGAACAATTTCAATATTTCCTTTTTTTTATATATTAATTAAAAGACTAATTTTGTTGAATGGTTTTCTGACGATGAGAAAATGTTCGGAAAAAGTGTAATTGACAAATTGTACTAATAAGAAGTTTAATGGCCCGGGAGCCGTGGCTCAGTGAGAAGACATTGGCCTCTTGCACCGGAGTCCCGGGTTCGCTTCCCGTCCCAGGCGAGGAAAATTTATTTCATTTGATTTGACTACAAATCATTTGAAATAAATAGGGATGGGGTCTAAATGGCCTTAGATGCCGAAAAAGACCTTAAAAAAAAAAAAAGAAGTTTAATGAACAGAAATGGGGAAGTTACTGAAAAAAAAAGTATCTACAAATAAACAATATATTAGATAGAGAAAATTTTCTGGTAGTTCAACACTATAACGTAAAATTAAGGGGTTACCCTCATTTCAGGCTAATACATTTTTTTTATAAGCATACAACATTATAAATGAATTAACATGAAAAAAGCTGAAATACATTTATATTAAAAAAAAAATTATTAAATCATTAGAGAGCCCCTTTCTGGTGAAATCGTAACGCCCCTTTTGAAGATTGATTGATTTTAATTCGGGAGGGTATGCTAATGGTAAGTGATAGCGGCGATGCTTTATCGCAAAGCTAAGAGAGTTTTTTTCACGAATATGTTTATTAAAGCATTTGTGGTTTGTATTATTATTATTATGGGTGTTTAATTATAGACCACATTTGTTATTAATTATTTATTAAAAATATAAATGCTCTACAACGTTTCGACTGCTTATTCTGCAGTCGTTTTCAAGTATTGTACAGTGAGGGACATTATTAAGTCCCACCCATGCGTTTTCTACTTGTGATTATTTCATTGTTTTTATAAAATAAAATGAAAATCTATATTGGAAATTTTCTAGGTTTGAACCATGAAAGTTTTCATTAAAAAATACATAATTTTTTTTTTAACAATGAAATAATTACAAGTAGAAAACGCATGGGTGGGACTTAATTTTGTCCTTCACTGTACACTTGCTCTTACTCAAGTGAACTAACCTCTAAGAGAGCGTTACGTGCATTTTAAATGCAATAAGATCAGAGCCATCTACAGTCATTCACATGAAAGTTTGTGTCTAGCTTCAGGAGCGTTACGTACATTTTATATACAATGACGTCAACGCCATCTACCGTCATTCTAATGAAGCTAGACACAAATATTCATGTGAATGACTGTAGATGGCGCTGACCTCATTGAAGCTAGACATAAACATAAGCGCCAAGCTTCATGTGAATGACTATAGAAGGCGCTGACGACATTCCATGTATAAATGCACATAACGGTCCCTTAGAGGTTAGTTAACTTAAGTCGAAGCAAGTGCACTGAACTTGAAAACAACTTCTACAGTAGTATTTATTGATGTGTATCAGGATGAAGAAAGAAAAGCAGCTAGTATTTATTTCATTTATTTAATACCCATTAGGCTGACGTTTCGGTCTCGGTCGAGACCATCTTCAGAGCTACAACATAGCAAGGATGAGGATAAATTAGTAGTATTTATATTTTTAATAAATAATTAATACAAATGTGCTCTATAATTAAAAACTTACATAATAATTCTAAGAGAATTTATTATAAATATGTTTAAAGATTACTGGTGTTTAGATAATTTCAAATATATTTGTTTGTAAAGTCTTTTTCCCTGATGTGTTTGTTTAAGTTACGAAGATAGGTATGTGTGTGTTAGCGGAGGTGGAGGGGATGATGTCCTAATTGATGACATGACCAAAGGAATATTTACTTGATGTCCGTCAATTTGAGCCCTTCAAAGGGAAATGGCTGCATTCCATTAATATCAACTAGTGGAAGTTGAAGTGGCCATGTCAAATTGCCCTTCCATTTCCATCGATACTCAGAAAGTGAGAACATTTTTCACGTCAGATTTATTGTTTTATCCCTTTGGATCGCAAATTAATCGGTCCTAAACGAGATAAATGTTTATAAGGAAATGTATATAAATTTCAAAAAAAAAAAAAAAAAAACTAAAAGCTTATTTGTTACACTATAAATTTTCTTATAAGAGTATTATATATAAAAAGAATGTAGAATTACAATTTTAATGTCAAAATAAACTTACAAGGCTAATATTTTTAGGCTGGTTAATTCCGTAAAAACCAAAAATCAATGTCCTATCTTCTATCAAATAAAAAAAGAATTATTCGATACGGTCAACTATTTTAGGAGTCATTGTGAATGAAAAATTATTCTATAGATAGAAAAACATCGTGTTGAAAAATTATTTTATTTAATGAGTGAATATTTATTTGTTTTGAAAAAAAGGGAGGGGTGATTTTCAAACTTTTTAAGATATTTTAAATCCGATGTCTGGGTATAATTAAAACTAGGAAATGTGGAACTCTAAAATACAAAACTAAAAATAAAATTTTTTGGGAATTCTTAAATACCCTAATACATGGATTCTTAAACTATGGGGGAGATTTTAATGTAAAATATTTAAATACATGAATTTATAAAATATAGATGTGTATTTAAGGCAGAATCACACTCAGACAAAAAAAGCAAACGTGTGGGGTGGTGGGACCCCCGCCAGGAACGAAGTTCCTCACGTCTTTTCTTCAACTCCGAATATAATTAAATAATATAGAAAGAGATAGAGAAAAAGAAGCCTTTTTTGCTTCTTTTAGCCTCGCCTTCCTCCGCCGGGGCTCGAGCGCCGTAACGCTTTTTTGTTACGTTACGTTATTATAATTCTGCCAAGTCAGTAGTAAGCCGTGTAAAAGAAGGTTTCAATGTACGCGCACACTAAGTAAATGATCATAATATATTTATATATCTTTTTTTTTCATAGTAACAATATAGAACAGGCTTTTATCCATTAAGGGCGACTTTTGCTTAAAAAATGAGGTTTTTCAAGAAGAAAATTGATTTTAGAGTTAATTACTCAAGATCTTTTTTATTTATTCTATTAGAGGTTTTTTTTCTGCACAAATTGATATTTAGTCTGATCTAATTAGCCGTTTGGAATCTACAGTGGTTTAAAGTTTCAAAAAACGATTTCCCGCCGAGTGCTCTCATGCGGTAAAATGACATATAATCGAAAAAAAGTTCTGGGGGTATTGAACTAATCTGTAGAAAAATATATTTAGATTTAATGTAGCTTTTATGGCTAAGTAGATATGCATTGAGCAAAAAGGGCAATTATTCGATAATTTTTTGCCCAAAAAATGAAGTTTTTCGAGAAAAAAATTGATTTTTTAGTTAATTTATTCTATTAGAGTTTTTCTTTCTGCACAAATTGATATCACATTTAGTTTGATCTGATTAGCCGTTCGGAATCTACAGTGGTTTAAAGTTTCAAATTTGAATTTACCGCAGGGAGGTAAAATGAAATGATACGAAAAAAATAAATGGTGAAAATTTTTTCAAACCGTACATTCATCATAATTATCCATCTTAAGAGAGAGGAGTTATTCAAGCCGCTTAACTTTTTTCGTGCATGCCTCCCTACCCGGCCACTATATAAAGATGCATTGTTAGACGTTGTCAGGTCAAAAAGTTTAAGAAGCCCTGAATATATAAGAAATTTCCTCTTTTTTTTTTTTAATTTGTTTAAGGTGTTTTTCGACATCTGAGGCCATTTAAACCCCATAACTATTTATTTCAATCGATTGGTAAGACAATTTTAATTTGAAAATTTTTTTTACTTTCTCTTACCCTATATATGAAATATATAGAGAGAAAGTATTGGAATTTCTAGTTGGGTTCGGCAAACGAACCCCCAAAATCTAACATAAGAAGCAAGGACATTTCCTTATTATTATAAATCTAAACACACATTATGAAGAATCATTTTAAATGAGGAATATCTGAAAATCATAAAAATATTTGGAATTTTATCAGAAGAAACAACATAAATCGAATGTGGAATATTAAGCATTTAAAAAGAATTTTATTTTATTTTTATTTTTTTTTTTAATAAAATATTTATGAATGAAAAAAAATCTGGTGTGACTGTCGCACAGCACACAACTTTCTCTTACCTTCGGTAATCAAAAGTTGTGTTCTGTGCTTGTCACACCAGATTTTTTGTGTCGACATATATTTAGTTTCCGCCAATATAATAGAATTAAGAAGAGTAAAGTGTGCTTCAAACAATTTTGAGGGCAAAATGAGAATATACATTTGAAAGAGGATCTGAAAAATAATTGATTTTTGAATTTTAATCAAAATCGTTAGAGCGGATTTTGAGAAAATCGAAAAAAACTGAAAAACTACATCAGTAAAGTACTATAGTACTCTTTGGCCAATTTTGATTAAAAGCTTATTTTCTCGGTCCCGGGAAGTGTTCAACTTATATATAAAATTTCAGCCTCATAGCTCAATTCCTTCATGCTTAAAAGTGAACACAGACACACACACACACAGACAGACAGACCATGTCGCGAAAACCACTTTTTTTAGAATAGCACAGTTTGGGGAAGACTGGTATACCTGCTGTACATACATAAATTTACATGATTCAAATTGAATCAAGTTCATGGATTCTGTGATCTGCATCTGCATTTACGTACAAAATATGATTTGAAATTTTTGACAAATTTATTACAAAGTTAAAAATCTGGTGTGACAAGCACAGAACACAACTTTCGATTACCGAAGGTAATTTTTTGTGTCGACATATATTTAGTTCCCGACAGTACGGAACATATGAGTTCAGATGTAAAATTTATAAGTATGGGAAAATATTTATATTTTGTTACCATGGCAACCATTTCTCCTATCTTCCCTATGAAATACAAGAGTAAAGTGGTCTTCAGAAGATTTCAATTGCAAAATGAGAATATACATTTTAAAGAGAATCTAAAAATTAATTGATTTTTGAATTTAAAAAATATCGTTGGAGCAAATTTTGAGAAAATCGAAAAAAACTGAAAAAGTACATCAGTAAAGTACTAGTACTCTTTGGCCGATTTTGATTAAAAGCTTATTTTTCCGGTCCCGGGGGTGTTTAACTTAAATATAAAATTTCAGCCTCCTAGGTCAATTCCTTCATGCTTAAAATTGAACACACACAGACCTCCCACCCACCCAGCGACAGACAGACCATGTCGCGAAAACCACTTTTTTGGATTCAGGGGACCTCAAAACGTGAAGATCCATCAAAATCTCGACATCGAATTTTTGACATGAATACAATACTTTCTCTCTCTATATATATTAACATATATATAGAGGTAAGAGAAAGTAAAAAATACTCCTGACCCTAGATAGTAGTAGGCAAGATTTTTATTCTTTATCTCTTTTTTTTTTGCCACTTTTTTTCTCATTCACACTCACACACACATTCACACAGTCTTTTCTGCAACTTAGGCCATATAAGACTTTTACGATATCCGTTATTGATAATATACACATATTAGGAGTCCAGGCATTCTTATTTAAGCCATTTGGTATCCAAATGGCTTAAATAAAATTATCGGATTGCCTGGGGTCCGACCCCGCGACTTCTGGTATACGAGGTTAGCACGCTAACCTCTACACCAAGCCCCGAGGGCATTCATTCTTTATCTCTTCCCAAACTTCTAAAAATTTAAAAATAATTTTATTTTTGTGAAGAAAATAACAAAAATGGATCTGTTTCGGTAAATCTTTATTTAATGAAAACAAAAGTGACGTTTCGATTCTAGATTGGAATTATCTTCAGACTATTTTATTTTTATGATAATATTTTGTCCCCTTCTATCCTGACCATCCTGTAAATAGGAGATTTTTCTCTTTGATTTTTGTTCTTTTAAATTTTAGTAAACTAATAATTTTTCTCCCTTTGAATACTCATCGCCCCCAGGTTGGGAATCACTGGTCTAGATTAATTCCTCCTTACCTTCGTCATAATTCTACAGCTATACCGTAATACTAACTTCAATGAATATATTTTTTTTTTTATACCAGCCACCTACATACTCTCGATTGTTTTTTTTTTTAATCCGGTTTCCACGGGCTTAGCTTCCCTTTTTTTTAAATATTAATTTATGCTTATTTTAATAGATTCTTCTTCTATCTTGGTCTTATCCCTATGTCGGGTCGGCAAAATTAATTTATAAATAAATAAGACAGAGAGAAAGCAAGCCGTCTCACGGCCTGACGCTTGATATGAAAAAGGAAAAAAAACGGCTGACGTAAGGGAAAGGAAAAAATTCCAGCCTTAGCTCGCGTAACTCGTGGTCCCCATCCACGTACTCACTAGAAGTGAACCCCTGAGTGGAAGCTTATTTTATTTTAATAGATTAAAAGCCTATTTTTGTGATTATTTCATTGCTTTTACAAAAATATTATATATTTTTTAATGGAAACTTTCATGGTTCAAACCTAGAAAATTTCCAATAAAGATTTTCATTTGAACAATGAAATAATCACAATTAGAAAACGCATTGTCCTTCACTGTACATATAAATAAATTTTTACTTTCTCTTACCCTATATCTGAAATATATAGAGAGAAAGTATTGGAATTTCTAGTTTGGTTCGGGAAACGAATCCCCAAAACCTAACATAAGAAGAAATTTTGACTTGAAATTTTTTTTTAACTCCGCCTTAGAAATACTTCCAGGCACAAAGACATACCTCAATAAGAAGCAAGGACATTTCCTTATTATTATAAATCTTAACTCACATTATACAACTTTTTCTTTAAAAAGGTTATTATAATTCTGTCTATTCGAATTTTCGAATAAGTTGATAAAACACAAGAAAAATTTTAAATGATGAATATCTAAAAATGATAAAAATATTTGGAATTTTATCAGAAGAAACAACATAAATCGAATGTGGAATATTAAGCATTTCAAAAAGAATTTTATTTTATTTTTCATTTTTTTTTTTAATAAAATATTTATGAATGAAAAAAAAAAAGATTAAAAGAAAAAATAGGCTTTTAATCTATTAAAATAAAATAAGCTTCCACTCAGGGCTCACTTCTAGTGAGTACGTGGATGGGGACCACGAGTTACGCGAGCTAAGGCTGGAATTTCTTCCTTTCCCCTTTCGTCAGCCGTTTTTTTTTTTCCTTTTTCATATCAAGCGTCAAACAATATTAAGTCCCACCCATGCGTTTTCTACTTGTGATTATTTCATTGTTTTTACAAAAATATTATATATTTTTTAATGGAAACCTTTAAAGTTTCAAACCTAGAAAAGATTTTCATTTTCTTAACAATAAAAACAATGAAATAATCACAAGAAGAAAAATGCATGGGTGGGACTTAATATTGTCTCTCACTGTACTAAGCTCTATTTCTGCCTGCCATATAAAAAATATTTTAAGATAATATTCAACTATTTTATATTATAGTACAGTGAAATCTCGATTATTCATATTTCTCGCTAATTCGTACAAAAATGTCTAGAGAAAATCCCGATAACTGGTATAAAAACAATACATTTCAGTCCCCTAGGTAATTCGTATTATTTTGATGCTCGCGATCACTTATAATGCCTTATAATTCGTATTTCCAGCTTAAAAAGCTAGTTAATTCGTATTGTTTTCAAGAGGAGGAAGGAGAGAGACAAGTTTTTTCTCGTTCTTTCGCTATCTTTTGAGGGGGGTGAGGGAAATTAGGCTACTCTTATATTTTCTTTCTACAATTTTGTCTTGGCATTAATATTTTAATTTTATTATTTTGAAACTATTAGTGTATGAACTGACTAGTCATTAAATACACTTACAAGCAGAACTTAATAAGAGCATATTAATGGATCTGCAATTTCATAAATGTTAAAGTTTATTAGAATGGAATTTAAGAGGTCAAACAATTCCTCTCTTTTTTTCCTTGTATGGAAGATAGAAACAAACATATTCTGACATGTATTTTTTCGTTTGACCTTTTTGAAAGATTATAATTTGCTGGAAAATTAAATAATTATTTATTGGAGGGTAGAATTTTTTTTTTTTTAAATAAAGCCCAAAAAATTTTTAAAATTTTAATATGATTAATTATATCAAAAGAGAAAAATTCACCTATTTATAAAATTCGGAAATACCATAAAATGAAAAATAAAAAAAACTCATCACTGAAAAGAAAAACGTCATAATTATAGCTTATATTATAAATTTTTATTTAAAACTATTATAAACTTGAAATGTTTTAAATTTATAGTTGTAAATCTTTAATATTAGAGCAAAGTTGTCGGAGCAATCAATCGGCTCTGATGTTGTGTTTGGAAATAATTACTCCAATTAACTCTCGAAAGAAAATATAATCATCATAAAATTTAATTATAAAAGTGCATGACCAAAAGCAATAAAATTTACTAAGAAAAAAATACTGTACGTTTTAAATGATGTATTTCAAACAAACTTACTTTTCGGTGAATATTTAAAAAAAAAAATTCAAATTAACAATTTATGATTCTAAGGAAAAATTATTAGTTTTTACGTTAATCAGAATGCATTTTTATATTTATAAAAATTATATAACGAAACATTTAAAATTTTAGAAATTTTTAAATTTGCCAAATTTTTAAAAGGTACCAATAGATAAAGCCTCCTTTTTCAATGTCTTTTACTATGAGTTTGTTTTTGTTAGCTGGAAGTTAGGCAACCCATTCGACTAATGGATTTTTTAATTAATTGAGTATCTTCTTGATTTGGAAGAATCTTGATCTTGAATTGAAGATAAAAATCCTTCAAGCTGATTATATATTTGAAAAGATATAAAAAAAAAATTCAATAAATTTTAATAAATTAAAAATTAAAATTATAAATCAATATGCATTTATTATAAAGAAATGTCATTTTGTCATTTCACTTTCTATTATAAAGAAGGAGAGAGGGAGATGCTGAGTTAAATAATTATTCTATTGTTATTGAACAAATGATAAATAAATAAACTTCCATTTTGTTATGTATATTAAAAGACTTGACCATATGGTTACATCGAACAAACATCTCTTAAATCCGATCCCTGAAAATTAAATACAAGAAAGAAATGCTTGATATGTGTTAGTGTGCGTGATAAATGACAAGGTCCGTTCAGAGCTTATCAATTAATAAAAGCTGACAGATTGAAAGTGTTTGGGCAATTAACATAAGATGAATCGTACATTCTATCTGGCCGGGCCTATCTATCCAGTGGAGCCCTCTGTCTCTGTCGCTCCCAACTGATCGGCTCAGACCGATACAGCGAACAATGACACGGCTGTTGCCGTCTACGTCGCCGACCTCTCTGATTCCTCCTTTGGTCCTTTCTCTGGCCTCCCCCCTGGTCCTGGTCCCTCTTGGTCCCCCGGGGCGGAGTCCCGGAATGCTCGGCAATCGTGACAATGCAAACACTTTAGCCAACCTGGAATGTCTCACCCTCAACCGTTCCTTTCATTTATATAGCCCATATTACAAATAAAACTACACATAATTATAACTATGTGAAGTTTTATTTCTAAATTTGTAGATCTAGTATATTTAGTTATATTGAATTATCTTTATCCTGGTCTGAAAAATATATTAATCCTCCCCAAGTTATATTGGGCATACACAATTGTAAATAGCTCAATCATAATAATGTCTCAAATTTCTTCAAAACGCTGGTAGATGTATCTATCAATTTTTAATCACTTACCATATTGAGTAAGAAATTTTTCAAATTAATATTGGCAACCAATTAATTTGGGGCGAAAAAAATAATTATAAAAAGAAAAAATTCATTCACTCTCTGTCCATGGTATGATAATAACAAAATTTGAGGCATTATCATGATTGAGCTAAGCAACTTAAAATTGTGTATGCCCAATATTACTTGGCGAGGATTATGTATTTTCAAACATTAACCTGGCGCTGAAGATGGTCCCATATGTGACCGAAACGCCGGCCCTGGTTTGTTAATAAATTGAAATATAACTAGCTGCTTGCTCATTATTTCTACATATTTGAATAATTATAAAAACTTAATTTATTTTTTTCCTTTATATTCCAGCCTTTGACCTTGGTCTATACTACAAAATACTTTTATATAAGTGAATAGTGAATAGAATCCCCACCTAGTATCTAGAGCCTTAAGTGTATGGTAGGCCTATAGTGTATCGTTAACAGTGAAATAATTTTAAATTTGAAAAGGTAAAATAAAATCATCGTATCGTATTTATTTTAAATAAATATCATTTGGCCTTATTTTTTTTTTAGTTGAAGCTTTTTGTTTTGTCTGGGGAAAGAGAAGCCTGGCCACTACGCAGAAAGATGGCATAGGTGGCGCGCGTGAGGCCAGCACTCCAGGCGCCGGCCGTTTAAACAAGCCTTTTTTTTCTATAAAATTACCTAAAATTATTTAAATTAATTCACTCAACAACTAATGTAAGGTAACTGATATATATTATATATAATGTTTGTTTTATTTGATTTTGATTTGAATATTTTCTTAATCTGTTCACATCAGTAACTAAGTTTTTCACTCTTATACTCAGTCCCTACCTTACTATTAGGAATTTTCAGTGGCTGTGCCAGGAGTTAGTTATTTTTTATTATTTTTAAAGTTTGGTGGTCCTATAATATCTAACTCAGTAAACTTTTTTATATTTTCCAACATTCTCCTAATTTAAAAGAAAAATTTTTCTATTTCTTTATTGAATAAGAGATCATCTTAAAATTTAGACCTATCAAATTTTGAAAAAAATCTCAACTTCTAAAGCAAAAGCTTTTAAAAGAAATCAAAACTCACTCAGATGTCATTTTAAAGACGTTAAATGTTTTTAGCTCTTTTCTGAGTGACAACAATAACAGTCAGAAATTAATGTCTGTCTCTCTGTCTGTCTGGGTAAGTGTGCCCGTCCTAATATTGTTCATCTTATGCCGATCTCGAGAGCAGATAAGTCCATCAGGCCTCACACGGAGGCTGCCCCCTCCTGCTCCTTAAGCGAGACAGAGCGACTCCACCTTCACCCACGATCCCATACCAGGGGTCCACCAACCTATCGCTTTTTCTCTTCTAATTCTCTTTATCTATTTAAAATTTTTCAATTAAAGAAAAAAAAATCTTAAAAGAAAAAATATTTAGATAAGAAAAATCAATTAAAATATTCATCACAAAAAATCCCTTGGACTTAGGCTTTTCCAACTCTATTCCAAAATAGTAAAATTTACTCTATATCTATTGACTTTTGTTGGGATTAGTGGAAATAATTTTAAATATTAAATTTATTTCTAGCCTTCGGTGGCGATGAGCATAAGGCATTACAAATACAGTATATTAAAAGAAAATTCCATTTATGAAACCCTTCCAGCTGTTATTTTAAAGGCTTATAGATATAATTATTATTAGGGCTCGGATTTCGCCCTATTTGCCTTTTTTTAATTTATGGCTTAAAATTTAGGCCAATATGATATGTATACGTTTCATGAAATTCTGAATAAAATAAGAGGCATTTGTTATATAATGCCTATTTTGGCCGATTCTAGGTTTTGGTGCCTATTTCATCTATAAATGCCTTTTTTAGTGCCTATTTTAAGTTCAAATAGCCAATTTCAATTTTTTACGAGCTATACATAGCCTAAATTTAAAATTTTTTTGAATTATCAAGAAAATATTTCAAGGGGGAGGGAGTAAAGGGGGTAATTACCCCCCACCCCCTCCCGAGATTTGAAAAAAATACTTTTTATCGAAAAAAAAAATTTATTTTTAATGTAAAATTTTAAAAATTGGTACTTAAAAATTTGATTTGTATTTATATTCTGGCAAACAAGTAGAGAATGCGCCTTTAAATTACCGAAATTAAGAAAAACTTGTGTGCTGTGCGATCAGTCACACCAGATTACCAAAAATAAGACATCAATTTTTTAAATTTTTTTATATTATTTCTTAAATAATGCGTTTTAAGTGCCTATTTTTACAATAAATGCCTTTTTAAGTGCCTATTTTAATAATGTTTAGTGCTTAGTTGCCTGCCTATTTTAAAGATTTTCAGTGCCTATAAATCCGAGCCCTAATTATTATATATATTGGTTTGATTTTACATCACTCTTTGGTGAGAAACTAAATTTAGATAAATACAGCAGATAAGAAACTTGCCAATTTAATAAATATAATTCACATAAATAAATGACTTGCATATCCTTTAGAGTATAAACAAACATTTCCTAATTTTAATTTAATTAGCCCCTATTTACTTATAATAACACAACATTATAAACCAAAATAAATTTAAATACCAGGTGATAGATTTAAAGTATTCCTTTAATAAAATATTTTAAATTAGAAATAAAAATATACATTAGCTTTGTTTTTGTATTCTCAAATATCAATTTATTATGGTGGAAATAAAATTTCAAAAAATAAGTTAAAAGAGAAAATTTTATTTATTTAAATTAAAAAAAAAAAAAAACTATTTCAAAAGAAAAAAAAAATTTAATAGATTGGGGGAATTTAAATTAAATCGAATAGCCTATTAAAAAAACATTCATTTAAAATATTTATTTATTAGATTAACTATAAAAAGTATGAAGTGAGTGAAAAGCAGCAATTTGGTTGTTTCCATTTCATTTTTTTGTTTTTATTGGCAGAGAATAATAATATTTTACTTTTAATAAATAATATTAATTTTAATCATTTTTTTTTTTAACTAATTATATATTGATGGTGTGACTCTTGGGAATCGAACCCGGAATTTTTTAATCATTTTTTTTTTTATTTTACTGATTACAGTAGTTGTTTTGAAAAATACCAGTGGCCAGGGCCGCAGACAGGGGGGCAGGGGGGGCTATATCCCCGGGGCCCGGGCCCTCCGAGGGGGCCCGGGCCCATTGCGCTCCCGCCTTAAAATTCTAATAAAAATTAAATTTCATGGTTAAATTAAAATAATAAAAAAAAAACATTTTCTTGAAATTTTTTTCATCAGGGGCCCGGGCCCTTTAAGCTCAAATCTTAAAATTTTTATTAAAAAAATCATTTCCTTGAAATTTTTTTCCTCAGGGGGCCCGGGCCCTTTGAGTTCAAATGTTAAAATTTCAACTAAAAAAAATCATTTTCTTGAAATTTTTTCCTCAGGGGCCTTGGGCCCTTTAAGCTCAAATCTTAAAATTTTTATTTAAAAAAAATCATTTTCTTGAAATCTTAAAATTTCAACTAAAAAAATTATTTTCTTGAAATTTTTTCCTCAGGAGGCCCGGGCCCTTTACACTCAAATCTTAAAATTTTTATTAAAAAAAAATCATTTTCTTGAAATCTTAAAATTTCAACTAAAAAAATTATTTTCTTGAAATTTTTTCCTCAGGAGGCCCGGGCCCTTTAAGCTCAAATCTTAAAATTTTTATTAAAAAAAATCATTTTCTTGAAATTTTTTTCCTCAGGGGCCCCGGGCCCTTTAAGCTCAAATCTTAAAATTTTTATTAAAAAAAAATCATTTTCTTGAAATCTTAAAATTTCAACTAAAAAAATTATTTTCTTGAAATTTTTTTCCTCAGGAGGCCCGGGCCCTTTAAGCTCATATCAAGTTTGATCTTTTCACGACTCAGGATAGCTAAAAATGCAGATTTCAGTGGTTAATTTTCAAAAAAATTTTCCATACCCCCAGATTCCTCCCTGAAATTCTCTGTCCGGATCTGGCCTCGATAAATTATTGTAACTCTTTGTTTAGGAAATTTTGAAAAATTTTTAAATAACTTTATTTAAATAAATATTGTAAGCTATGTATAACTATTTCAAAAGTTGTGTCAAAAACTGTGTAAAAATTGTTGGCATGAAGGCTCAATAGCCTTTTTATACTAAAAAAAAAAACTAAGTTTTTTTTTTTGGGGGGGGCCCGTATTAGTAAGTAGCCCCGGGGCCCGTCAAGTCTGCCTGCGGCCCTGCCAGTGGCTAAATATCTTATAAAACTTTTTATTAACATGATGATAAATGGTGATGTACTTGTAAATGAAAGATCCGAAAGAGCCAAATAAGTTCTTTTTTAAGGTTCGAAAAACCGTTAGAAGACGATTCAGTACCGAGTTACTCTAGGCGGCAAGAAATGGCGTTAGTTTTTCCGATAGGGATTCAAGGGATTTATTCCATTTCATTTGAAAGATTCCAGCTAATTAATTAACGGTAAAAAATTAATTATTTTTTAACACAATTATTATTAATTTAATTATATATAAGATATAGAGCGAATTTTTTCAAAATATCTTTTATATAATGCGATTAATCTAAAAAAATTTTTATTTTTTTCGAAAATCAAAAAAAGGGCTTCTATAAGTTGTAGATATTTTAAATAGCTTTAATTAAAAAAAAATTTGAGGTCGATAGCTTCAAAATTGTGGCCGCTGGAATCTCCCAAAATTAGCACCTCGAGACGCGCACCTTAAAAGATGCCAAAAGAGGCTCAAAACTGCCAAAATATATTTTTATATTACCTTATTTACCTTGCATGTATTTTAGACATTACTAAATCTTACTTGCTTTTTAGAATTCCTAATATTGTATTTTAATGAAAATACTTCTTTTAATTCAAATTAAATTATTTGTCTTTTTACATGAAGATAAGAAACTTGAAAGAGAAAATTGACCCCTAATTTCCCAGGATCATCTTTATTCTTTGAATATGCAAGGCGAAGGTCATCGCAAGGCAAAGTAATATGGCTATCGCTAGAGACGTTGTTTTATGTCGATGATGATGATGGGCGAGCATATAGACTAAGTTGGCATTAATTTCCCCGGTTTATCTATTCTTCTCGATTGGAACTGAGAGTGGAATCCCATGTTAGCCGGGCGTTCGGTAATTAATTAACACCGGGGCCTAATTGGCCGGAGACAAGTAACGCACCTGCAGGGCCTCTTAAGAGACACGATAAAGCAATTTGCCTAAGATTTTCATCTGGGAAATAAAAGAGACTCAAAATAATTAGATTCACATTTTAGAGCTGTTGTTTTGCAACAAAAGATCGATTATAAAAGTGATGGTGTTGGAATTCTACAGGAGTGGCTCATGTTAAAGGAGTGGGTGGCATTTCTGATTAGGGGAATAAAATATAATATGTGATGATGAAATTAATATGTGTAAATTGAATTAGAAAGTGCAGACAAGGCAGAATAAAGGAAAAAAAATATCCATAACGAGAGTTGAATTTTTTTCTCTTTATACATTAACAATTGAATTCGCTAAAATATCATAAGTATAATTATAAAGTAAACAATAAGAACCTAATAGACCTTTAGTCACAAATTATTTAATCAAAAAGCTCTTGTTTTAACTGATATTGACTTCTTTCTCAGTGAATAATTTTAAATAAAAATTTGAAGAGCTCATTGGAAAAACAATAAGTCGATTTTTTGCTATTTTTCACCAGACTATTGTTTAAGTTTGTTTACATTATGTTATTTTATTGCACGGCGTGAATGTGAATATTATTGGGCCTATCACGATTTTCAAAAGCATGAAACTAGCGTTTTGCCACCAGATAGCGTAAAAAAATACAAACAAACAGAAATGAATGGATTTAGCATTTTTTCCCGTGTACTTACAGTTTATTGATAAAAACACTTATAATAGTATAGGCTGCCCAATTTCAAAACACATTAAGGGACAAAAAAAATTTTTCAAGAAACCAATAAATTAGCCCACTGAATCGTATTTTTTTAACGACAAATTAACAGTTAATTATTGTAATATATTAGGATAATAATAATTATATCTAGGAAAAAAAATATTTTTATTTTTATTTTTAAAGTTAATGAACTTTCTACAATAAAAAATGTTGAATCGTAAAAAATATTTTATTTAACTAATATTAGATTACCACTTGTTAGGTTTATCGAAATTGATATCTATAAGAAAAAAAATGAAATTTTTGAGAAATTTGAATTAAATTATGTCCACAAGACTCCAGTGGAACTAAAATTACTAAAAAATCGATTTTGTAAAATTTGTCCTTTACTGTGTTTTGAAATTGGGCAGCCGAGTATTTTTCGTGATTTTTTTAAATAGTGGTAGAGATCTCGCTTCTTGTGGCAGGGGACATATACTTGGAACGAGACGGAACATTTCTCTTTCTCTACAAAAATCAAAAGATTTTTTCTCTTTTCTATTGTTTTCTTCTGAAATAACATAAAACATTAAGCTATCTTTTTCGACCTCGCCACTCTCCCTTACCAAAAGATAATTCATACCCTTCCATTTTATTAAAATAAAATGTAGCCTATAATTTAGGCCTATTGCTCATTAATATTTTTTTAGTATTTTCGGCATCAGAAGCTATAAATATTTTCGAACCTATAATATTTAATTAATATATACAAAGCCCAGGCACATTTATTTATATCAAATGGTATCTCATTTGATTAGTGTAATAATATTTGATTTTAATTTTTCTCGTTAGGTCAGAGTAGACAGCCAAAAATGAAATATTTTTTTTCAAAATGGTGGTATCATTTGATGAATATTTATGTATTAATATAAGCCCCTAGATATAATCTAATTATTTGTTGTTTTGTTCTCACTTTAAATGAGTATCTATGATTCTATTGGAATTCAATTTTGTAAAATAGAATTCGCAGAATATGTCGAGATTCATCCACCTGCTCGGCCTTGGCTTCTCTTTTTCTTATTACAATATCAATTAACGTTGGCTTGGACGAGTCTTTTGTCGACACAAACAGACTGCGCGGCTCTCAAGGGCTACTCAGAAAACCTTAAAACATTTTTATGGCTGTACTTTTTATTCCTGACCGCGTCTTCTCCACTGAATGAATGAACAAGGCGAGGCATTCTTTCAATGGACATTTCAGAGGAAGGAAGCCCTCCAGTTCTCCATTTCTCTACAGTTCTCCAAAACATCCAGTAAGATTTGATTGAATCATCAATGAATGACCAGACACGAGCCAACAGGCCTTTTTATCCCAGAACACGACACTTGTATCCAAAATATCCTACATATCATTAAAGTCCCATTTGGTCAATGTTTGCCGTCTCTTGAAAGAAACAAGCGAATGTTGGGAATAAGAAAGAAAAGCTTTTTTGTTTTAATTTTAAAATAAAATTTAGAAAATTTCAACAATATAGGCCTACAGTATTAGCTTTTAAAGAATTCTCAGATTCATTTATGAGAGAACCAAAAGGATAAAAAATAGGAAAGAATTTACAGTAGTAAATTCAAAGGGGCGCTCTCACTGTGGATTTTCTTCAACTTAAACATTTTAATAGTATGACAATTTGTGAATTGACTGTTGTATATAAACAATAGAAGAGGAAGCGGGCAGCCAGGATTCCTGGAAGTAAGCCTCTACGAAATGAAACTCAAGAGTAGTGGAATTTTAATAGTATATCAACATTTTATTTAGTGTCTGATAGTTGTAAGACATATTTCTTTCTATTTGAAATGAAAAATAGATGTGAATCTATGTGTCACATGACCCTATAATCGTAAAAAAAAGTCACTTGATAGATGTTTATGATGATGACGTAACTCGTGGCGCGTCAAAATATACAACTGTCAAACAAATGAGAGATTAATTTTTTCATATTTAAGAAAAAATGGCCACATTTATTTGAATAAATGAATGAATGTAAACAAAAAATTAAAATGTAAACGAAAATGGAAAAAATTAAACCCTGAGACGAGATGGCCCCTAGCACAAGAGGAAGGAACTCTACCACTGTGCTATGCCTCAAGGGCTTTATTTAATTATTTGCTCTCTTACCCATATAAATAAACCTCTAACACTGGGCTGCATTCCCTGGACCCCCTAGGGCAAGCAAATGCAAAGTTTTAGTTTTAAATTTCCCTCTCTGACTCCACTTCCTTTCACCTTAACCAATAAGCGAGAGAGAGTGAGTGGTAAACAGGAAGATAACGGAAGTGATTGGCTATATTATAGTATGATGATTACGGTATAGAAAGAATATTTTTTTCATTAAACTTTATTTTATTTCAAAAATAAATTATTTTTTGATCCGAGAATTTGAAATTAGCTTGCCTTCTCCTTGTCCACTATGCATGCTGTCATAGCCCGGATATGATAATTTATTATGTTATTACCTATACACATTTTGTATGTGATCTTTCTTACAATTCTAATCTCACTCAGGCACATCGATTGTTTTTGCCAATAATTCTATTTTGTGATTCACCACATTGAATAATAATAAAGTTTTTTTACGGATTGAAGAGTCTTTCACCTCAATAAATAAAACTATAAAAATAAATAATATTTTTACATTGACATCAAATGCCATTTTTAAAATTAATTTTACCTCTAAGGTGTTATCTAGGTTTTTATTGGGTATTGTATTTTTAATTATAATATATCGCTGGCTACTGAGTGACGTTCCTCACGCTGGTTTTCTTGGGGTCACCCATCCTAGTTAATGTGGCGTTTAAAAATAAAAAAGGGTTATTCTAAAAGTCGATAGGTCTCCAAAATATTTGGAAATATTACCTTGTTAATTAATAAAAAAATTGCTGAAAATTTAGCGTTTTTCTTTCACAAATAAACTAACTTCAGCAACACTACTTAAGGAGAATTAGTTTATAAATTTTATATAATTTTGTCTTAAAAATTAAATCACTAAATTATTGATTTCTTTGAATAAACTGTATTATGGGATTGCATATTATTTAAAATTTACAAGGCCTGCTATGAGGAAAGAAAAATCTACTATAATTTATTCCATCAGAAACGACGTCGTTTCGCTTCTAGATTTGGACCATTTTTAAGTTTTTAAGTACAATAAATGAAGCGTTTTTTTTTTTTTTTAAATAAGCTTTTAATAAGAGTTAAGTCTCTGTAATTGAGATTTTGTTGCCAATTTTCTCTTATATGTTAAAATAAATAAGTTTTCCAGTTTTGATTAAAAGAAAGGAATATACAGGCTACTTAAATATTAGAATTAAATTAAAGAAAAATATGAAAAGGGTAAAAGTCGATTGTAAATTGAGACTTATTTATTTATGCAATATGATCACTAAAGTCGAAGTCAATTCAATTTATTTTAGTTAACGAAATAACTTTTTTCAAATACATGCAAATGGGCGTTGGTTGATGTCGTTAAGAATTAATAGACTTGGTGTAGAAAAAAAAAGACAATTGGTCACTTTTCGCCGAAGTGTATATGTGACTTTGTGTACGTGTATATGTTATGTTTTACATATGATTGGCATTTGTGCAAAAGTTTTGTTGAACAAAGAATCCTCCTCATTCAATCGTCAACATAATATTATGATCTGACCAAATGTCTTTGGTTATGTATGTTTATGTGTGTGTGTGTGTTAGAAATGGGCGTGTCTGGATTCCTTAGAATATAATTCCACACGCACACATTCTCAGGTGTTGTTAATGGATTGACGCGGACTAACCAACCAAACGTTGCTTACAGATGGACAAAACACTTTTAGAAGACTATTTCACACCCCCAGGTTTTTTTTCGAAAATACATGTTGAGAAAACTATTTCACTAATTTACATTTTAAATAGGCTATTCCACACTTCACTTTTAGATTAAATAATTAAAAGCATATTTGAGGACACCCAGATGTTGGTTGGAGTCTTGTTCAAATATAGATGTCCTTTTGTTTACTAAAACAACGAATTTTTTTTTATATTGATCAGTCTCGGTAAAAAAAATACCTGTTTATTTGACCATCCCATATGGGATGTTCAGTAAATGCATATGATTATCAAGAAAAAAAAAATATTGATTTAAAAACTTAACCCTCCATGACTAAGCAAAAATTAAATATTAAGATAATATACAATATTAATAATTTTTACTTTCTCTTACTGCATATAGCATATTTTTAAAAGTTAAATTTGATTTTTAAATTAGGTCCCCCTTGACACGTACCACGGAGATTTTAAATGTCTGAACCCCCAATAGATATATTAATTAATAACGGTTATCGTAAAAGTCTTATATGGCCTAAGTTACCGAAAAGACTGTGTGTATGGGTGTGTGCGTACTAGTATTTTACTAATATTTACTTTATTTTACTAATGATAACCTTTTCAATTTTTGTCGATTTTCTCAAAATTCGCTCTAACGTTTCATAAATCAATTATTTTTTAGATCCTATTTAAAATGTACCCTAGTATATTCTCATTTTTGTTTCTAGGCTATAAGTGCATTTATTTTGGATACCAGATGGCTTAAATAGAAATGCCTCAACCCCCAATATATTATATATATTGATTACAACGGTTATCGTCTAAAGTCTTAAATGGCCTAAGTTGCCGAAAAGACTGTGTGAATGTGTGTGTGAGTGTGAGTGTGAATGAGGAAAAAGTGTGAATGTTTAAAAAAAAAAAGATTTGCATTTATTTTATTAATTTGATAAAATATTTAAAGACAAATTATAAAAGTAATTGATTTGACTCACTCTGACTCTATTTCATTGATATTTTTTTTTTTTTTTTTTTTTTTTTTTTAATAGGAACCTCACATAAAATACTTAGCAAGGGCCCGCGTGTGGCGGCCTCTTTTTTAAACAGGGCAACAATCACTTTACTTTTTATTTTTTCGTAAACAACATACTGTATAACCGTTAAAAGAAGACCTGGAAATTTTGATAATTCTCGTCCTGTGAGCTTAATTTTTGAAATGATTCATGAGAAATTAAAAACACCAGGTCATAAGTTTCAATGATTTATTAAAAATTATTAATTTCAACACTTTAACATTCAAGTGTGAAATGACTTCTGAGTATGTCAAAGTTAAAAATGTTAATTTTCAATAAATATAATAATATGACCTAGTGTTTTTAATTTATCTTAAATTGTTTCAACTAGAGCCTACGCTTAATAATTTAAATCTAATTGAATTGTGGGTATGTTTTTGGTATCCAAATGACTAAAATAAAATCATCGGACTGCCTGGGATCCGAACCCGCGGCCTTCGGTGAGCTACCAACTACGCCAAGCCCGAGGGTAACGGTGAGAAGTTTCCGTTGATGTTCGAAATTAGGAAGAACAAATAGAGGAGCAGTGAATAGTTAAATTGTTAAATAATTTTCGAGATCTATATACCTAATATATATTCATATTCAATGAATACATCGATTTGAACTTGACAGGTCATCGATATAATTAACCATTTGAAATAGGACCTGGGTCTAAATGGCCTTCGATGCCGAAAAAGGCCTAATACAAAAAACAAATCATTTTGTGAGTATCTTTATTTGTTAGTGGGCCAAACGCCCTACCGAACCCAGGACCTCCAGCCAGTGTGCTATCATTTGCACATGATAATTCTTTTTTTTAATTCTCTTGTTAGAGAAATGTCTTTCAAGAATAAGGGATATTTAAAATGTATATTTTATTGAGAGAAGGGTGAGAGAGGTCTTTCCGGGCAGCATCAAGAAACCTATTTATTGTATATGTAATCCAAGAAGACAGACAGACAGATGAATAGATAGTGCGGGCAGAGCCGCTCGGATGTCATTGGAACCAGCAGAAGAGTTTCTATTTACACGTTCATTAATTAATATTAAGCCTTTTTGGATGCTTGCTCACTTATATTACTTCCAAATCGTTTTTAAATAAATTAAGCCCCCCTGTGGCGAGCGAAGGGGCTATTCAAAATGTTCATTTTGATATCTCATGATAAATTGAACTGAAATGACATGGGATTTTTTAAATACAAATAAATATTTTTAAATTTATAATAAAAATTTAATTTATTTTTACATTCCTATAACATTTAAAAGGAACGTCTCTTTCTCTCGCTTCAGTCATTACTGTCAGACCTGACATGACACGTTTTGGTTACTCTAAGGTAAGGTGACCACACGCCCCAATGTTGGTGGGACAGTCCCGCTTTTTGGAGGACTGTCCCGAATTCCGCCGATTTTTAAAATGTCCCGCTTTTTAGAAAATATATGCATTTCTAATTTTAAATGTACTGCTAAAATATTTTACTTATTATTTATTAATTATTTTAGTTAGGAACGGAAGTTTTGGTTTCGGCCAGAGTTTGAAAAAGAGACTCATATACTAAAAAAAAAGGTCAAATGATTTTTCGGTTTCGGCCGATTTCTTCCCATTTGTCCCGCTTTGTCTCAATGAAAATGCGGTCACTTTACTCTAAGGGGTAATTTTATGGGGGTGGGTTCCTGTTTCCTTTCTCAGGAGAAGGCTTCTCAAATAGCGTTAGGTTAATTTTTTGCCATGAGATGAATTTGGGATATCAAAGCTTAAAGTGTGCGTGATACTACATTAGAAATAAAAAAAAATATTAATATTAATAATTGTTTGAAATAAACTCACAATTGTCAGACTGTGCTACAAACCTGATCTCTTTTATTCATTCATTTCCAAATTAAATCAAGGGAAGAAAGAAGTCAAGGATTAGGATAAAGAAGAGAATAAAAAATAAAAAATCCATGCCATGAATATTTTTATAAATGAATGACATCATCGGCATCCAAAAATTGCTCTGATTTAAAACTTTTTATTACCTGTCGCCGCTGGCTTTTCTCCATCTCATTAACCTCTCAAGTTAAAAATCTTAGAAAATTTATGATTCCACAATTATATTACATATGATTACAATCAAAGAAGCGATGGATTGATTGGAGAAAAATATCTGTCAAACAGCGAGTGTGAAAAACGGTCTATAATATATGTAGCACTTTTAGACTCGACCATATACTTAATTTTATAATAGAAATTAATCGAATAGAAATTAATCATACTGGTCTTTTTCTAAACCTCTTCACCTTCAGGAGTAATGTAGTAATTTCATATGAGCTAAATGAATTATTCACATCAAAAATCTCTGTCACCTCTTATTGGAAAAGGATGAAACTTCAAAAGACAGTCTAAGAAGGTATTAATAGGAGGAGTGAATCCATCCCCAGTGGGTGGTAAAAATAAACAATGAATATTTATTATGAACCACAAATTTCACAGTATTCCTTGAAAATTAGTTCTACTACTGTATTACTGTATAAATTAGTAATACAATAATATTCACATTTGGTATCCAAATGGCTTAGGCCTAAATAAAATCATCGGACTGCCTGGGATCCGAACTCTCGACTCTTGGAATTTAAGGCAGGTGCGCTACTAACTACGCCAAGCCAGAGGACTTTATTGTAGTTGTTAAAAATAACTTTTTTGGTGTTTGTTGTTAATTAGTGTATCTATGAGGAAACCTAAGAGAAAGTAGAAAATCTTCAAATTTCTTGAAAATAAAAGGTAAATATAAACTAACTTAAATTTTTATAATTTATGTAACTGATTAAAGCCAAAACTAATTCATTTCTGTTTTAGGACAATACATAGGACAAGAATCAGAATATGTACAACAATACGACTGATTCATTTAATTATTATCTTCTTCTTCTTCTTTATATATATAATTCTTCTGTACGTGTGTATGTGACTGAACTCCTCCTAAACGACTGAACCAATTATGATGAAATTTTCTGTGTATGTTTGTGAGAATCCCGGACAGGTTTTGTTTCACAAATAACAATAAGTTAATGAGTAATTAACCGTTAAAATAAGAAAAAAATAAAAATTAGGAGAAATAGTGCCATGGTAACAAAATATAAATATTTACCCATGTTTACGATTTTTTTTATTTATTTACATTTTGAATTCTAAAATATCGGCGTAAAATTTTTTGTCTGTGTACCGGAAGAGTCCCGGAAAGGATATGATTCACAAAAAATCTTAAGTTCATGAATGATTAACCGTTAAAATAGTCTCTATATATAAAAATGAAAAGGGAAAATCTTTGTATGTACCGGCATGTATATAAGCTGTAGGCGAGCAGGGGGGTCCAGGGGGCGCAGCCCCCTAGGCGAAAGCCCCGCCGAAGGCGGGCTGCTCTAGTTCATATATAAATAATGATTGGAAAACTAAAATTGAGATAAGAGAAAGTTTAAGAACTTATAAATCTGGAGTGAATCGGCCGGTAGGAAACTGAGAAAAACTCAACTCAAACCTTCAAAAAACTACTAACAAATTTTGGAAACATCCATTCATTTATTATTATTATTTAAAATTCCTTCCGAGCTCCCTGTTTATTTACCCGGGTTACTGTCGTGCACGCAGACACACACCTCAAACCCAACCGGCCTCTGGCCCTAGCCATCTCCCATATCTTTCTTTTGTGAATATATTTACTTAACCTTACTAACCTTCCGGTTATCGGTTGATGTGACGTCAACGATATTTATTTAGTAAATTATATAAAAAACATAGCCAAAAATAATCTAAAAATTAGCAAGAAAACATGACTTGCATACTCATGAATAAGGATGAAATCTATTGAGTTCATATCCTCAGAGTGTATCATATGGTATGTCTTATGTGTTTTGTGTCTATTTTTTATTAAAAATAAATTTTCTTTTTTTAATTTTTTAAAATTTTATAAACGATCAAGAACAAGTTAGGTATTTATTTAATAAAAAAATAAGACCACCCGCCATTTTTGCTATCGTTCTGGCAAATTAATTCTTTATATTATCGAAATTAACAATGAAAAATCTTTGAAATGGTCTCTGACTCAAGAGTGAGAATTATGTCTATAATTAATTACTTTTTACCAAGGGCGTCCGCAGGATTTTTTGCAAGGGGGGGGGGGGGGCAAGTCACTTCCAGATAAGTTAAAAAACGTACTTTGATATTAATAATGTTATACATCTTTAGTATTTAAAGCTTTCTCACCGTGGCAAGGTGGATTATACGAGAAAGGTTTTTTGTACTTTTTTTTTGTTTTATACATTTTTTTGTATCATTTTAATTTTCCAGGGGGGGGGGGCAAGTGCCTGGTTGCCCCCCCCTGCGGACTCCCATGCTTTTTACTGAGTGTCTTATTTCCTTTATTGTTTATAATACGTTCAGCAATTACGTCCTATATCTAATTAAAGTTTTATATTTTTATATAAACTTTGTTCACTCTTTAAAAAATAAAAAGAATCACTATTGGAGAAAAAAACTATAAATTGAAAGGGATAAGCTAGATAAATAACTTAAAAGTAAAAAAAAAAGTTCTTATTTGCCAAGTACGTTTCCGCGTAGGTGTGAATAACCCTTAAAACTTTTTAAAAGCTCCATGTCGAGTTGAAATTTATTAAATTCTATTCTCTCGGATGTATTTTAATTGAACTGATAAAACGGTAAAAGCAATGGCGACATGATTCGGCGAATTTGCGTCTTCTCTCACGATGACCTTTAGCATAGCAAAGTGTCTTCCTCCCCCCTCCCTCTCTCTCTATCTACCACCCAATTGAGATGGCTCAGGAGCAAAAGAGAGGGAAAGAGAAGGTCTTTCACTTTACCTTCATGCTCCTTTTACTCACCCTTTATAAAAGCGTGCATCACGCCAAACACTTCTTAGAAAAACTTCGTATTTACGTTCAGCGTTGATAGATTGAACTAACTATTTATATTATATTGTATATATCTTGGCCTCATTCCTGATAAGTAATTAAAATATTCTATATTATTCTCTTTCGTGGTGTTATAAGTAGGGCTCGGATTTATAGGCACTAAAAATCTTTAAAATAGGCAGGCAACTAAGCACTAAAAATGATTAAAATAGGCACTTAAAAAGGCATTTATTGTAAAAATAGGCACTTAAAAGGCAATTAAAAGGATTATTTAAGAAATAATATAAAAAAATTTAAAAAATTGATGTCTTATTTTTAGTAATCTGGTGTGACTGGTCGCACAGCACACAATTTTTTCTTAATTTCGACAATTTAAAGGCGCATTCTGTACTTGTTTGCCAGAATATAAATACAAATCAAATTTTTAAGTACTAATTTTTAAAAATTTTTACATTAAAAATAAATTTTTTCGAAAAAAAGTATTTTTTTCAAATCTCGGGGGGAGAAATTAATTACCCCTTTACCCCCCCCCCCCTTTGAAATATTTTCTTGATAATTCAAAAAAATTTTAATTTTAGGCTATGTATAGCTCGTAAAAAATTGAAATTGGCTATTTGAACTTAAAATAGGCACTAAAAAAGGCATTTATAGATGAAATAGGCACTAAAACCCAGAATCGGCCAAAATAGGCATTATAGGCACTAACAAATGCCTCTTATTTTATTCAGAATTTCATGAAACGTATACATATCATATTGGCCTAAATTTTAAGCCATAAATAAAAAAAGGCAAATAGGGCGAAACCACCCTAGTTATAAGCTATTTAAAAAAAACTGAATTAATTTTAGCTCTACTCTATTTTTTAAAAACTTCCCGAATAGTGCATTTTGAAAATAAAAAGCAGACACCCACTTTTTTCTCATTCACACTCACACTCGCACACACATGCACACAGTCTTTTCGGCAACTTAGGCCATAAAAGACTTTTATTTTCACCTCTCCGAATTTCCTGAAATTTTTTCCGTTATTTTATGGCAAATTTTTATCGAAGTGTGATTTTATGAATATCAAAAATTTTGCAAATATTTTTTTGAAAGGATTGTTTTCCAAAAAAAAAAAAAAAAAAAATCGCCTCCCGAGCCCTACAAAAAAATTTCTCTCTGGATTCTGAAAAATAATATTTAATATAGACCTAATTATTTAAATTTGCAAAATTTATTTGAATATAATAATACTTTTATTTATGGCTGGTGTTTTTTGAATGTCTTCTTTTTCTATAAAACATTCCTGTTTATTTTTTTGAAAGAGAACAGAAAGTTTAATAAAATAAAATGAGATTTCCTTCTTAAATAAAGAATGATGAGAAATGTTAAGAATTTTTTTATTAATAAAGCTTTACTGAACTACCCAAAGAGTGCGTTGCTCTCTCAGGATACGCAGATGCTCCCTTATCGGTACGCCAACGAACTCTTCTAAATATTTACTTATTTACAAAAAATAATTTCCACCCGTGGCCGTGAATTTAAATATAGTGATATTGTTAATTCCCCCCCCCTCCCCCTCCCCCATTCCCCACTCAAGATTCAAAAAATAATTTTCATTTCACTTTTATCTAAAAATATTAGTATTTGGTCAGGAATAATTAAAAAGATTTTATCTTCTATACATTTTTTTTTTTTTTGAGAAGAGTAAATCGTTAGAATTGTACAAACCCCTTCCCCCTCCATCCCGAAATATTTTCTTTCTATGGTGCTGGAAAATATATATCTTTAATAAGTTGAATCAAGAAAATTTTTGAATTATTTGAATTTGCTACTTGTCTTTAAAAAGCCCTCTGATAAGGGTTAGGGGAAACTAATTTTCATTGAATTAAATTTTTTCAAGTTTTTTTTTTTAGTCTTTTCGTTACTTAGGTCGTATAGACTAAAACAGGGGTCGGCAGCCCGCGGCTCTTTTATACAAATTGTGTGGTTCCTCAGCCTGTCCAAAATATACTGTATATTTATTGAACCATAGGCGTAGTCAGGGGGGTTTGGGGGTTCAAACCCCCCATGGGACCCAAACCATGACTAGATATTTAAGCTTATAATACAAATTATATTTCATATAGGGTAAGAGAAATGTAAAATATAATAATTTACTTTAAAAAAAAAAAAAAAAAATGATTTACAAATACCCTAAAATGAACTTAAATTTTTCAAATGTTTGAAAAAATTTTCTTGAACCCCCCTATCAAAAATTTCTGGCTACGCCTATGTATTGAACATATAAAAGATACTAATATTATTTACAATGTATAATGGGGCTCAGGAATATTTATTTATAATTTCTCAAGTTTGAAAGTAATCAAAATTTTTTAATACCGCTTTACGTACTTAGAAAATTAAGATTTTTTTTTCCAAAATATTTATTTTAATCAAAAAATTTTTTTTACAAAATGCTAAGTGTATACTCGTATAATTTAAATAAAAAAAAAAATCCCAAGTCAAAGGAACTTTAATAAAATCTTCACTCTACTAAATAAATTAGTTTATTCAATTTAGGTTTTAAGAATTCAAAGGGACCATTGCAGCAATCCTTTTTAATTTCAAAAAGAAATTTAAACTTAGCCTTGGTTAATCTAATTCTCAGAGGTCATTGATCCATTTCTTTCTCTTTCTTTCCTTCAAGTTTTATTAGCCACAAATATCTTTTCACTCACACCTTGGCCTTTGCTCATTCGCCTCCAGGATTAATCAATAATGATAATATTTTATCTCAAATAAATATATAATAAAAAAAAAATAGATTATCTTTCTAAATAATTTATTTGAATATTCATATTATGTATAATAATTTAGTTAACAATACTGATATATTACGGTATATATAATTAATTACAACCTTCGTTTTAGGGAGAGAGCTGCACGTTTTTAGATCCTTTAACTCAGTCAGATTTGATTCAAAATTATTACATTTTTCTTTTTGTTATAATTCATTTACAAGGGGCATAGCCTTCATAACACCGATTTGAACGAAAATTTTTTTATGTGTAGTACTTAATGGAAAACAAATTCTGTTAAAGCGAGAGAACGCACTACTCAACCGTTCGTCTAAAAAAAATGTTAAAGATTTTGCCATCATGTCTTAAGCCGTTGCTAATAATAAAATTTACAAAAGCCGCGATAGGTAGATCGGTAGCGTTCATTCTTTGTAAAAATATTTTTGACAGAAAGCATTTGAATTTTCTTTAAATATATGTAACAACATGTTAAAAATTAAAAGCCAATAATTAAAAAAAAAAACTTTTTATTTATTTATTAATATTAAAAAATGTTCTTAGAAATCCAAAAAAAAAAAAATAAATTACACAAAAAAAATCAGTTACACAGGGCGAGATTCGAACTCGAGATTTCTTGTTTACAAAGAATGAACGCTACCGATCTACCTATCGCGGCTTTTATAAATGTAATTGTTAGAAACGGCTTAAGACATGCTGGCAAAATCTTTAACATTTTTTTTTTAGACGAACGGTTGAGTAGTGAGTTCTCTCGCTTTAACAGAATTTGTTTTCCATTAAGTATTTTTTTTTTTATTTAAAAGAACTGTTGGCATTAGGCCACCAGCCATTTTGCCACCGCTATTCCATTAAGTACTACACATAAAAACAAAAAAAAATTTTAGTTCAAATCGGCGTTATGAAGGCTATGCACTCCCCGTGTTAGTACGGAAGACAAATTTTGTTATTTTGTTCATTTGATAGTGAATTATCCCAGATGCCGCACAAATATTATTGATTTAGATTAAGGGTCGGCAATCATTGTAATTGGTGAAATTTGTTTTTAAAATTCCTCGAGGAGATTCCACACAAGGGAATGTACCACTTTTTGTTCGATATGAATATTTCTGCGATGAACATATTGATTTTAATATATTATATTTTTTTTTTCATTGTGTAAGTTTTATAAAAAATTTTGTTGGTAAGGTAGTGACACCTTTTTAAGGCTGTCGGTATTAAAAAAAAAAAAAACTGAATCACTAATAAAAGAAAATATTTTAAAATATTGTCTTAAAACATGAGAAAATATTATCATTTTTTTATATCAAAGACATAAAAATTATCTTAAAGTGTCAAATAATTCTTCCGTTTCTCTAATGGAAGATCGAAATAAAATTTTAATTAACTCAACCATTAATTAACACTTTGCTAGGTCATAAAACGTTTGGGCTTAAATAAATTCCTAGCCTTGGAAATTAATAGATTAGTAAATTGCCTAAATTCTAGGCGTTTCCATAAGCATCGTGAAATTTTCATTTTCTTTTTTCCATGTTTAACAAAGATAATACATAGGTAAAAATAGTAAAATTTAGAATTAGAAATATTTATTATATAGTCTATAATATTATTTTTAATATTTTATAAGAAAAATTAAAAATTATTCTTCTTTAACACGAAAACATTTTTTCTGCTTTCTCTTTTAAGAGTTATTATAAATTAACAATATAAGAATATCTCATGACGATTATTCATTAACGGTCAGAAATTTAAATACATTAAATATTAAAAAAATTTGCAAAAACATGTATAATTTCGTTTGTTATACCAGGTGAGAAAAAATCTTCCTTATAGACTTTTTACTTTCCATTACCTATAAATGTAATATATAGTGAGAAAGTATTGTCAAGACTTTGATTATATTTATATTTGTTTTTAAAATCCTATGTACACCAACGGTTACCAGGGGACATTCAACACACTACCGTATATACATCGCTATACGCTAAAAATAATTTTATATATAAAATAAAAATACGTCCCAAAAATAATTAATTATTCAAAATAGATAAATAAAACAATAGGTGGGGTGTTAGATCCGATCGAAATCTATAATTAGCTGATGGAGGTTGGCGACCCGGACACTCATTTTGTAAACATCAACGTTACCCGTTGATGATGATGATCGTGGCCGATGTCATCGTTGACAGTGAGCCAATGAAATGTAGCAGAGGTAATGCATGCAAAACGCTCATTATGTCGGTTTCTTTTCCACGGGACGTGATCTGACGTCATGGTGGATGGACTCTGGATGTTGACGTTTACTGTACTCAGTTTATTACAAACAAACCTAATAACTGTTCTATTTTAATTCAATAAGAGTCTGCTGGTCTTGTTTCGTCTTTTTTTAAATTGAATTAAAATCAAAATAATTATTTTTTAATATTTTTCATCACCTGATGTATATAGTCATATATTGAAACAATAATAACTTTTAAATATAGGCATACAAATCTATTTACTTCATATGAAATCCAAACATATTAAACAAATTTTTATTGGACTTTATGAGCCTCGCTTCTTCAAATTATTAATATTATCCTTTAACCTCGTCCAAAGGGCTGTTTGGTATAATTTGAATATATTTATATTCCAAATTCTTACTTTTCTTCTTAATTCGCCATCTTCTTATGATAGTCAGTGGTCCCAGGTGTGTGTTTGTGTGTGTGTGTGTTTGTATGTGTACATCCGAAACGTAGGTCTTCATATAAGACTTTGACGATAACCAATATTGAATATATATATTTGGGGTCCAGGCATTCTTATTTAAGCCATTTGGTGCCCAAATGGATAGCCCTAGCGTGCTGGCCTTCTATACCAAGGGTCGCGGGTTCGGACTTCCTGTGGGCCGAACCCTTACCCTTGGAATTCAAGATAATCAATATTGACACCTGTCAACATCTCTAACCTCTAGACGCGATCTGTTAATTGTTGTTTTCATATTTTTACTTTCCCTTACCTCTATATATGTTAATATATATAGAAAGAAAGTATTGGATTCATATCAAAAATTCGATGTCGAGATTTTGACGGATATACAGTTTTGAGGTCTCCTGAATCCAAAAAAGTGGTTTTCGCGACATGGTCTGTCTGTGTGTGTGCATGTGTATGTGTGTGTGTCTGTCTGTGAACAAAATATCTCAAGAATCAAAAGAGCTAGGAGGTTGAAATTTTATATTTAAGTTAGCCCCCCCCCCTGGAACGTGACAGGAAGCTTTTGAGCAAAATTGACCAAAGAGCCTACTAGTACTTTACGGGTGCACTTTTTCAGTTTTTTTTTGATTTTCTCAAAATTCGCTCCAACGATTTTGTTTATATAATTCAAAAATCAATTATTTTTTAGATGCTCTTTAAAATGTATATTCTCATTTTGCCATTGACATAAAAAATCTGGTGTGTCAAGCACAGAACAACTTTCGACTACCGAAGGTAAGAGAAAGTTGTGTGTTGAGCGACAGTCACACCAGATTTTTTTTTTAATAAAGGTTTTATTTAAAACGTGTCTTAGTTATTGTATCTATTCAAAAAATAAAAGACCGAAGGGTGCAGAAATTTTTTTAAATTCATTTCTTAAGGATGAATTGACATTTATAAAAATACAAGTGGGTGGTCTTAAATAAAATTATTTTATTTATTAATTAATAAATATTTTGTCCATCATAAAAAAGTATTAATCTCAATTAGGTTTAAATCGTAAAAGAGTGACAGATCATGTTTCGAAAAGAATATTAACCGATTGATGGGAGATAGGTTCTTGAGAAGAGACGAGGAGACAGACAGTCTGCAAGGTTAAGGCGTTAGGGTCAAAATCATATTTTTAATCTTTTCCATGAATTGACATTAAGCGTCTCATGAAAGCAAAATAACAAAACTCTTATTGCTGGCTGCATTCTATCTGCATAATGTCATCACTGCACTTTGCATTCTCATTACCCACCAACTGAGATTCAGATTATTTGATATTACATATTAGGTATTCATGATGGCATTTTAAAAATATATGATATCTTTCTGACAAATTTTATTTTGTTTTACTTTAACTTACTTGTTAGATCTATCATGTCTTTAATGAAAATTTATTAGTATATTATAATTAGGGCTCGGATTTCGCCCTATTTGCCTTTTTTTAATTTATGGCTTAAAATTTAGGCCAATATGATATGTATACGTTTCATGAAATTCTGAATAAAAGAAGAGGCATTTGTTAGTGCCTATAATGCCTATTTTGAGCGATTCTGGGTATTAGTGCCTATTTCATCTATAAATGCCTTTTTTAGTGCCTATTTTAAGTTCAAATAGCCAATTTCAATTTTTTACGAGCTATATGGTACATAGCCTAAATTTAAATTTTTTTTGAATTATCAAGAAAATATTTCAAGGGGGGGGGGGTAAAGGGGATAAATACCCCCCCCCCCCGAAATTTGAAAAAAATACTTTTTTTCGAAAAAAAAAAATTATTTTTAATGTAAAATTTTAAAAATTAGTACTTAAAAATTTGATTTGTATTTATATTCTGGCAAACAAGTACAGAATGCGCCTTTAAATTACCGAAATTAAGAAAAAATTGTGTGCTGTGCGACCAGTCACACCAGATTACCAAAAATAAGACATCAATTTTTAAAATTTTTTATATTATTTCTTAATTTCTGCCTTTTAAGTGCCTATTTTTACAATAAATGTTTTAAGTGCCTATTTTAATAATGTTTAGTGCTTAGTTGCCTGCCTATTTTAAAGATTTTTAGTGCCTATAAATCCGAGGCCTAATTATATGTTTTTTATTTTTGTTTTTAATTTTAAAAATCTGGTATGATTGACAACACAGTGCTCAAATGTTTTTGCTTTCTCTTACCTATAGACTGACTGTATACAGAAGAAAGTATTGGATTCATGTCAAAAATTCGATGTCAAGATTTTGATGGATATACACGTTTTGAGGTCCAAAAAAGTGCTTTTCGCGACATGGTCTGTCTGTGTGTGTTTGTGTATGTGTTCAATTTAAAGCATGAAGGAATTGAGCAAGGAGGTTGAAATTTTATATTTAAGTTAGATACCCCCCTGAGACGTGAAAATAAGCTTTTAATCAAAATCGGTCAGAGTACTACTAGTACTTCATTGTTGTACTTTTTCAATTTTTTTCGATTTTCTCAACTCTTTAAAATGTATATTCTCATTTTGCTCTCTTGTACTTCATAGAAAAGATGGGAGAAATGTTTGCCACAAACTATAAATATTTTTCTATGTTTATAAATTTTACATCTTGAATCCTAATATATCGGTAGAGCTAGATATTGGTGACCCCGAGCAATCATCGTGTTGAACATCCCATTAGTCATCGAAATTATGTATTCAACCATTTATAATTATAATAAAGTTATACCCCTAGATGGCCTCAGTAGCCGAAAAGGGTTTAAAAAAAAATACAATATATCGGCAGAAAATATGTCGACACAATAAAATCTGGTGCGGCCAGTCACACTTGAACTAAATAGGTACAGTGTGGGACAATATTAAGTCCCACCCAAGCCTTTTCTATTTGTGATTATTTTATTGTTTTTAAAAAAATATATATTTTTTAATGGAAACTTTTATGGTTCAAAATTTCTAATAAAGATTTTCATTTTCTTTTATAAAAACAATGAAATAATCACAAGTAGAAAACGCATGGGTGGGACTTAATATTGTCCCTCACTGTACTAAGCTAAAACAGCCTCAGGTGACCTTAAACAAATAAAAAAAAAAGATTTATTAAATCCACTGCTCTCTAAGATAAAAAAAAATTTAATTTTGAATAAATAATATTTATTTCATATTTACTTTAATGTATTGTAATTATATAATAAGTCAGAGGTTACATAACTACGTATATATTTAAATTAATTTATAGCCAGCATAATGCATTTCATCGTGGTTAATTTCATTAAAAAATCATAGGCTTCTTTATATAATTGATATCTTAAAATATGAAATTTTATTTTCTTAATTACTGTTATTTTGATTTATAACGCGATATATCTTCGATCTTATACAACCAACCACGAATAAATTGAGAGATATTTGATGGTTTATTTATAGCTGAAGATTTTTAAATGAGATGAGAAGGGGTGGAGTTGCTATCGAAGCTAAATATTTTATTCTTTATTGACGTTTCAAGCACATGTCTTAGTCTTTATTAAAAAGATAGGACTTTTTCCAAGAATGTATGAATATCTTGATATTTTATTTTTTTATTTAATAGTTTCTTTTATATTTTTTCTCTCGGCTACTGAGACTATTTAGGGGTTTATTTGTAAATACACATTGAATAAATTATATTGTATAATTACAGCAAAATAAAAAAATAATTGTGTAGTTTTATGAAACCACGATGCAAGTGAAACTTGTTTCGGATGGTAGGCGTTTAACTGAAAATTTTCAGAAAATTATTCAATTAAGGGTATTAAAATCGCGTGTTTTAATCTTAACTTAATAATTAGGAAATGGGAATGATTGATAATGAGAAATCATTAGACGCATGTTAAAAACTGAGAACAATATTTATTTAGCAATTGAAGATTTGAATCATTTTAAATTATTTTAAAAATTATATTTTATCAATTTAAAAATTAAATAATTAAATCTCACAATTATTTTTTTTTATAATTCGTCATAGGTCTATATTAAATTTCAACTTTTCTATTTTTATCGTCACGGCTTGTGACGTCATGTCATGACGACTTGTAACGTCACGGCCTCTGACTTGCTGATAGAAGGCTTCCTGTAGAAGAGCGAAAAAATTTGAGGCCATCAAATAAGAGTTTCACTTTAATAAAATCTATCCTTGTCTTGGCTGTGTGCAAAAATATGCTGTAGATGCCTGGACTTCATTAGTGGATAACAATTGGTATAAATAAATGTGTTAGGCTTATATGTGTCGTTTTATTTATTTATTTTTTTTAATTTTTAGGGTTGGCTATAAGGCCATTCCTTTTTTTACATAAAGCTTATAAAAACAAATAAAATCCAAAATACAAAATATACAAATTAGTGTACATAATAATATAAAATTACATTATACCAAGAACATTATTAGAACAATACATTTAGAAACAAAATGATCAAAAATAAAATACAACATAATATGTCTAGTCAATTACGTTTATCTACATAGTCTACATGGGCAAAAATGTCAAAAAAACTACAAAATTAAACAGTTTTTATTCTTAGATGTTTTTTTTTGAAAACTACAATAGTTTTTGAGATAATTTAGAATATCGAGAAGACCTTACCCCATTTTTTGCTATGAAATAATTGTAACTTTGATTACACTATTGATCATGAGTGATAAAGAAAAATAATGATAAATTTTTCCTATACTCAATTACCTCAAATAACATATATACTTCTCAAAGGTTCAAAAGACTTATCTAGATCGTAACATTATCTTTTATGGCGCTCTATCCCCCTTCTTCCTTTATGCGGAAGACGTTAACTTTTTTTTGTATATACATTGGCTACGTGTCTCCGAGGTGTGGAATGAACTTGAAATGCTTAGGTCATTTGCTCATATATTGACGTTTAGATAAATAGATAGGACTTAGATGGCATTGCAATGTCTTAATTAATACTTGGCAACGTTAATTTGTCGGAGAAGTGTTTGGATATTAGGGCGGAATCGAAATGGGCTGATTAATGCCATTGGGCGGTACTCGAATCCCAAACTGGTCATTATAACCATCGGAGGTTTCTGTTATTAATATACTCAGAGGGTTCCAAATTTCTCAACAGCTTATTTTGTTTCTTAATTTAACAGCATTAAAATGATAAAATAATAATTTTCTTTTTCTTATTAAATATAAAAAATACCTCATGGTATCATTTTAATTGGTATATCTGAATTTCTAAAAGTCTAATTATTTTTAGGAGCCACAAGAAAAATTATCATATAAATTTTGACTACAATTCCACTCCCTCTTTTATGTACAATACTTTATCTCCATTATTTGGTAAATCTAACTTATTATTTTTTTGGAAATTTTTCTTTCTTTATTATACTGGCGTTATTCTTAGAATTAATGAATGAAAGAGCGTGTTGAGATTAGGAAGAAGATAGAGGAAAGAAAAGAGCGAGCCTGTGAGAGGACAAAAGTGTTTTGGTTAATTTAATTACGAGCAGGGTTCATGTTACAAGTGGGTAGGCGGGAAGCTACAAAGATGGAGGCTGCAGATGGGGCCGTTGTCTTAAGCCCAGGCCTCGCCCTGAACAAAAGAGCAGCATCCAGGTCCATCCATCTCACAGTTGTAAGATACCGACCAAGAGTCACGCTCTCTTAGAGACCACAAAACGACTCTGATATTTCATCGCTAATACAAATTGAAAGACTCAGAGGCTTGGGAAAAAAAGGCAATTGAATTGCTAAGTTAATTTCCAACACCAACTGTTCAAAAAACTTATAAAACCTTTTTTTAAAAAAATGGGGACTCTTTTTCCAGTCACAGGAAAAAATTAATTCATTCCTAATTATCTGAAAAATATACTCCATTAAAGAGTCGTCTTCTATAGGAGAGAGGGAAAACTATGTCCATGAATCTTTCTCTACTCTCGGTAACAACTTCACTATACTGAAACCTTTGATGATGTTTACAAAATATTTAGGTGCTTTTTTTAGTATTTTTGATATTGTATCCATATTAATATTAACGTTAAATAGGCCCTCGGGGATGGTGTAGTTAGCGTGCAGACCTATATCAAGCCATTTGGTTGCCAAATGGTTTAAATAAAAATGCCTGGACCTCCAATAGAAATATATTCATAAATAACGGCTATGGTAAAAAGTCTTATACGGCCCAAGTTGCAGAATAGACGGTGTATATATTTGTGTGAATGTGGGTAGGAAAAAATTTCGATTATTTAAAAAAAAAAAAAACGTTAAATAATTCAACCCTAGGCTCAATAAAAAGACTGATTTTAATAAATGTTTAGATATTAAATTAATTCAAATTAAATTTTTTTACAGTCTTTTCGGCACCTTAGGCCATAAAACCTTAACGATACTCATGATTTAAATATCATATATTAGGCACATTTATACTATTTGATATCCAAATGATTTAAATAAATATTCATACATTTTAACTTAATAATAAAATTTCTGTTTAATTTTACCTTTTCTGCAAAAATACTAAAATTATTTCCAGTTGATATTATATAATATTTTACTTGTTTTTTTATTTTTTAATAATGTTTTTGAATAATAAATAAATATTAATCTTCTTTAATAAAAAAAATTAATCTTCAACCCCAACAGATTAATCTTAGAATTTTTTTCCTTCTATCCCATAAAATATTCTAATTATTTATAATTTTCACATATTACATTATTTATTTCTTTAGGGGATTGTATATCCTTTTTTTTTTTATCACAAACCTGATTTGCTAACAAATGGCCAACAAGTTTCTAGTATAACTAATTACAAGAACAACAACAAATCGACAAGTGGACGCGTGTGTTCTTTTGAGTTTATCTGTTAGTCTGTGTGGGTGTGTGTGTATCTGCCCTACGACCCCTGATGCTATCCACAAGTCAGCCACCACGTGTGCACACACATATACAGAAGATGTCGATCGGAAATTGGTTTAATTCGCGAAAAGGGCCAGTGTGCAAAAGTGCGCGTCCTGCTTGCCGATGAGCACGACTTATTTCAATTGTGTTGCTCGTTATTTCTTTCTCTTTACACCCCTCAATTACTCTCTCTTTCTATTCCTTATCACACACTCATTCGCTTTTTACTACCGGGTGGGACTTAATCATCTCCTTTTAATAGTTTCTAACTTCGATCCAAATCTTTTTTCCTTTATGGTTGAATGTGAATTATTCAATGATTCAATGTTAAAAAACTCGTGTGGATCTTATTTGGAAATATAAATACAAATTTTTTTTATACATGGTTGTTTTTCTTCATTACAAATTCTATCTAATTTTTTTCACTATTTTATTAAAAATTTGAATTCATTTTCCAATTGATTTTGGTTTGAGGAAGCCGGTTTTTGGTAGTACCCTCCTTAACATAGGCTCTCTATCATGGGCGTACCCAGGGGGTAGGGGAGGGGGCAGCAATACCTCCCTGTGTCTTGACCTGAAAATTTTTTTTCCTATTAAAGACAAATATAGACTATATTTTTCCCATTGCGAATTTTTTTTAGATTCTCTATATTAATTTAATTTTTTTTTTTTTAAATAAATAATTAATAGTCTATGTATATATTAATTGTATACCCCCTCTCGTTCTTACGAGTGATTGGCCCCTCGCCTAACAAGATGTCTGACTACGCCCATGCTCTCTATGACGCATACATTTATAGTGGAAAAGATCTTCCTCTCCATTTTTCAATTCTTATTTTTCTAAAAAATCAAATTCCAAACCATTTTACAAATGATTTTGATACTATTTTCGAAAATCTCTCTATATATATAATAATAAATAAATTAGGAAATATTAGTATAGGAATTCAAATTATGTTTTATTAACTATTGTGCGCCCTCGGGGGGGGGGGGGGGGGTGAGCGTGCTAACCTCATATACCACCCCGCGGGGGGGGGGCCCCCGCGGAGTGGTTTGTTTTTTTTTTTAAACAATGGGAAAAAAAAAAATTAAAAAAAAAAAATCCCGGCACCCTATATATTTATTTTTATTAAAAAGGGATATAGAAGAGTGTGGTGTGGGGTGGGGGGTGGAAAGGGGGGTGGGGGGGGGGGGGGGGGGGGGGGGGGGGAAGGGAAAAAAGTGATTTTAAAAAAAAAAAAAAACTATTGTCTTTCTATCAGGCCTGCCTGTCGACTTATGTAGAGCAAATGAGGTATAATGAATTTTTAAATTTCATATATATATTTAGATCTATCGAAAATAGCAATTTGTACTTTCTCTTTTCTTGATATCTTGGGAGAAAGTAAAAAAAATTACATTATAATGTACGGTATTGCCCGAAACTAAATATGTGCCGAAACAAAAAGTCTGATGTGATAAGCACAGATCACAACTTTCAATTACCAAAGATATGAGGAAGTTGTGCCAGCAGTCACACCAGATTTTTAATATGCTTCTAATGCTGAAGTGTTTTTTGAGATGTCGATAGATTCTGCAATGGTTATAGTACTGACTGTGGATTTATTTACTATAAATATTTTTTATATTTATATTTTGATGAGAGCTGACTTTGAAACAAGAATAATAATAATAATTTTCCATCTTTCATCTTTAAACCTTCTTTAAAGGAGTTTTGAATGTAATCATATAATTAATTCATATTTAAATTTTATTTATTATGGCTTAATTACATATTTCATAAAATTTTTCTTTTGAAGACATAGATAATGATTGAGTAGATGGGTTTCCAATTTGCATAATTTTTCATACATGATTAACAATATTTTCTCTCGGGTTGTATAAAATTCATAAAATATATTTTTCTATTCTTGAAAATAAATTAACAAATTGTTGCCAAAATTTTGTTCAGACAGAATGATACTGCTTTTTTTTGTGGTTGGTTTTTCACCTTATCTTTTATATACACAATATTCTACATTACAAAAAATATACGTATGAATAACATCAAATAAAATCAATGTAAACAAAATTACAAAAAACAAAGCCTAATATAAATAAGAGTCATAAAAATATTAATAAAATAACAATTTGAATTTAAAAAAAGTGTGTTTGGTTTGACTATAGTTAGTCATTTAGGCAGTGGCGGATCCAGAGGTGTTTCTCGGGGGGGGGGGAATCTGGAGTGACTGGTCGCACAGCACACATTTTTTTCTTAATTTCGGTAATTTAAAGGCGCATTCTGTACTTGTTTGCCAGAATATAAATACAAATCAAATTTTTAAGTATTAATTTTTAAAATTTTACATTAAAAATATATTTTTTTTTCAAATCTCAGGGCGGTAATTACCCCCTTTACCCCCTCTTGTATCCGCCCTTGCATTTAGGTAAGTTTAAAGGTAGATAACTCCAAACCGAAAAATTCGAGTTGCCTATTTGCTCTAAGGTTACAACGATATGACTAATGTCAAATTATTTTTTGATAGCTGTCCAGGACAATATAAAGGTGTCTAGTTAGTCACTACTAGCTGCTGGACTGTTAATTAAATCCCACTCGTTTATTTTAAATTTTCCAAGGGTGGTCCAGGTAGGGGATGGAGGTCTCTGGGGGTGGGATAATTCAATTTTTGAAATGAAGCTGAGCCACCCTGTGGCGTAATTATCGGCGGGCGCGTGACCGGCATGCGATGGGCGCGCTTAGCGCTTAGCGCCGCGCCATTTAATGGCCTCGCCGCAATTGCGCCCTTCGCCTTGCGCCCTAAAAGACGCAGCAGGGCAGTTTAGAGTTGACGGCTTTTCAAATTAAACTCACCCATAAAATGTATCAAGATTTACCAATTTATAAAGTAAAACGCCTAGGGATACTTATCTAATTTTAACTAATAGTATTAGATAGAGCCTAAAATCAGATTTAATTTTTTTTTTCGGCTTATATTTAATTAAATTAAGTGGATCAATTTAATAATTAAGCACTTTTTTAAACATATCAAATGGACTTAATTTAATCTAAAGATGCGTTTAGAATTTCTTTATTTTTTGAAGATTCATAGATCAAATGAAACCCCTAATTTTTATGTTCTTATGAAGGCAGTTATATCAAATTTCATTTTTTTCTCAGAAAGTAATTTGTTTTAGTATAGGATCTGTAGCAGGCGCAGTTCTGGAATTTGATTTTTTTATGGAGAATGGCTAAATTTTTTTTTAAATTACAAATCAGTTACATTAAAACTAAAAACACAAACAGGAGTTAAAATTTAAAATAAACAAATGGGTGTTATAAAGTAGGAACTGACCGAATTATCGGTTTTGGTTACAGTTTCGGCCAAAAATCCTGGTTTGGGCCGTAGTTTCAGTTTTGGCCAAAAAGTAGCCGAAACTTTCGGCCGGCCGAAACCTGAGTCTGAAAAAAGATGGGATGAGACTCGAAAAAAAAAAGCCAAAATAATTGCACTTGAGGGAAAAAAAATTTTATTCTTCTTTAAAAAAGGAAAAAATTTTTTTCGGGGGGGGAAAAAAATTTTAAAAAAAAAAAAAAAAAAAAAAAAAATAAAATTTTTTTATAAAAAAAAATTTTGTTTTTTGGGGGAAAAAAAAATGTGAAATTTTTTTTTTTTGAATATTTTTTTTTTTTTTCCTTTTTTTATTAATATAAAAAAAAAAATAAAAAAAAAATATATTTTTAATATTATTATTTTAATATTTTTTTTTTTTTTATTTTTTTCCCCTTCTTCCTTCTTTTTTTTTTTTTTTTTTTTTTTTTTATTTTTTTTTTTTGGGGGGGGGGGGGTGGGGGGTTTTTTGGGGGGGGGGGGGGGTTTTTGTTGTGATTTTTTTTTTTTTTTTGGGGGGTAATTACCCCCTTTACCCCCTCCCTTGTATCCGCCCTTGGGTCCAGGCATTCTTATTTAAGCCATTTGGTATCCAAATGGCTTAAATAAAATCATCGGACTGCCTGGGGTGCGAACCCGCGACGTTTGGTATACGAGGTTAGCACGCTAACCTCTACGCCAAGTCCCGAGGGCTACGGTATTTTCGATTTTCAAAATGTAAAATCTATATGGGGGAAATATTTATATTTTGTTACCATGGCAACCATTTCTCCTATCTTTTCTATGAAGTAGAAGAGTAAAGTGGTCTTCAGAAGATTTCAATGACAAAATGAGAATATACATTTTAAAGAGAATCTAAAAAATAATTGATTTTTGAATTAAAAAAAAAAATCGGTGAAGCGAATTTAGAGAAAATCGAAAAAAAAAAAACTGAAAAAGTGCATCAGTAAAGTACTAGTACTCTTTGGTCGATTTTGTTCAAAAGCTTCGTGTCACCTCTCATGGGGATACCTAATTTCAATATAAAATTTCAACCTCCTAGCTCTTTTCGTTTTTGAGATATTTTGTTCACAGACACACACACACAGGCAGACAGACCATGTCGCAAAAACCGCTTTTATTGATTCAGGGGACCACAAAACGTGTATATCCATCAAAATCTCGACATTGAATTTTTGACATGAATCCAATACTTTCTTTCTCTAAACTAACATTTAGCTATATAGAGATAAGAGAAAGTGAAAATTAGAAAAATAAATGTATTATAATTTTCTAGCTTTGAGGGCTTAAGATGGCAGGGTTGATCCCAGCCGAAACGTCACAATAAAGAGTGTTATTACCAAATAGAGGCTCAATTATTTGACTGCATCCTCTTTCCTATCCAACATATCAGCTACAGCCACGTCCTACTATTCAATATTAAATAGCTCACATAAAATCAAAATGAACAAATTAAACTCAAATGGTGTGTGCAATAAACGCCCTCTCATTCATAGATTCCAAGATTTTTTTTCAAAACTTTAGTTAATTAATAAATAAAATCACAAAGCATTTATCCCGTAGAATATTTAATTTTAATGAACAGTTCAAGTGGAGGAAAAAATTATTAGGTATAAAAGGGTTTTAATAAAAAAATAAAATCAAATCAAAAATAATTGAAAATATTTATATTAAAATCGATTTTTCAAACTGTTCACTCAACATTTATTTATCATACTGTTTTTATACAAAATTTTATTTAAATCAATGTTTAATCAAATGAATATTTTTAAAATTTGACTACAAAAATTTCAAAGTATTTAACCATTTAAAATTTCATTAAAATTCAGTTAGACTTTTTTTCTCTCTTTTGCTGAGAGTATAATAATCGTTGTTTAATGTAGGTTGAAGCGAATATTGGTATTCACAGGGGCGCCAGAACGAATTTGAATCAGGGGGGGGGGGGGGCAAAATTTTTTTTTTAGAAAATTAAAATAATTTAATATGTTCAAATAGTATAAAACAAAAACAAATCTACTATAAAGCTTTAAAAATTTTAAATAAAATCACAATTTTAATAAAATTAAAATTTTAAATTTGTTAGTAATTTTATCAAAATTTTTTTATTAGGCTATATATTTATACTATTTGAAGGAAATAAATATATTTAATTTTCTTCTTTTAATTCAATATAAAATGTTTTTAGAAATTAGAAATACAATAGGGTCTATATAAAATATTTTGGAAAAAAATGAATTTCTTACCCTTTTAATTTTTTTTAATTTAAAAGATTTTATTTTTAAAAAGTAAAAATGTATCATTTTTAAAAATAAATGAAATAAAAGAAGACATATTGCCCCTCTCTACCCCCTCCTATAGGATGCCAGGGGGGCAATGTACCCTTGCCCCCCTCCTCCAGTTCCGGCGTCTATGGGCATCAGTGAAGCTTGCTTATTGTTTATAATGTAGGTATATAAAATGTCTTAATAAAGATTATGAAATAAGAAATTTAAATTTATAACTTTTTACAAAATATATTTCCACACGAGACTTGCTATAAAGCCATCAATTCGGCATTCCGCCAAAAGAATGATTAGGATGGAAATCCCATTACAGGCTTAGACAGACAGATGAGAAATCTCATCCATTCATTCTCTTATAATTAAATCATCAATTTTCAATTTGAAAAAAAATATTGAATTAATATTTAAATTTAATTCAAATAAATTTTCAAAAATTTAATCACTGAATATTAATTAAGCTCCGCTGATAGAGCCAACCTTGTTATAACCTATAATTAAATAGAGTATTCTTTATTTTATTCGTTCTCCATCTGCTTATTTATATAACTATAATATAAAAAGGTCAATAAATGAGTTGATGCGTATGTGTGTGTTTTTAATTTCTCGATCGAGAGAGGAAGAAGGCCCTTAAGAGGAAGGAAGATGTGTAAATGTAATCTTCTGGGCGTTTGGTTAATTTATTGAATTTTCTAATGAGCGCAGCGGAGCGGATCCCCATCGTAAAGAATTCACCTTTTGGGAGGCAGGAATGCTCGGCACGCGCTCAGAACCTGAACGGGGAGGTTGAGAAGGTTCAGACGGGGGGGGGGGGCGGTCCCCCACATCACACACTTGCCCTTTCCGATTCGGGATTAAGCACAACCGGTTTCCAATTTATTTATTCGGAGAGTTGATATAGAAAACGTTTTACATGTTTTTTTTTTCATATAGGATTTGATATTAGATTCTTAATCGAATATCTCAATGAATAATCTATTTAATTTTATGAAGATTCATTCAGAATATTTTTATTTTTATACGATTGTAGATTAAAAAAAACGTTTTATATGTTCTAATATATAGGGCAAAATAAGACATTCAAAATTCAAAATGATTCAAAAATATTTTTCATTTTAGGTGATGTTCAATAGCAGAAAATAATTTAGTTCATGTTTGGTTGCTAGGTACCAATGAACTATGGCAGTTCATCGATATGTTTTGCCATTAGTTACTCCAGAGCGTCTCTAGAAATGAGTTCATGTTCAATTAGTAATTTTTACTCAACTTTGAATCAATTAATAAAATAATTTGTCATTTGAGTTCCCTACCTTCCATCAATATTAAAGAACTTAATTATTCAGAACATCCATATACAATAATTAAATCTGGATGGTCTTCAAAAAGAGAAATGTCCACACTTGTGCCTCTTACCATTAAACTTGCCTCTTTCATTTTACTCTTCCTCTTGTTACACGTTCTACTTGGGGTGTTTCCCAAAAGAATGGCTCATGGAGCGTGGTCCATAGTGTATTACATTTGTTTAACTTCTACAGTCTTTCTCTAACCTCAACAAACATCCTCATTCTTATTCCTGGTCAGTTCGACTTTTGAGCTTTAATCATCCATTTCCCAAAAACAAATAAGTGAATTAATGAATATATTAATATTTTAATTTAATTTTTACCAAAAGAAAATATTACAAAAAATATTTTTTGTAAGCTCGATATTATATTATAAATGTAAGTGTTTTTACAAAGTGCTTTGTTGCATTGAGGGTTGCCTTGTCTCTTAATTTGTGGAACGACTTGGAGATTTGGAGCATGTACTGTAACATGCCCCATCTGCCTCTTTCCCTATGCCTATGATACCCAAATGGTATAAATAAATAAAAAAAAAAATTGAATCCACACATACTGTATATCGTAGCCAATTTAATGAGTATTGTTACCAAGTCTCTACGGCCTAAAATGCCGGAGATTAAAAAAATAAATTATTTATTTCTTTAATTTTGTACACTATAAATACTCTGTAATACTATTCATTTTTTTTACTATTTATCGATGATTAAGCCAAGCAGATATGGAAGCGAGGAATGAAAATGATCCTTTAGAATATTCAAAATTGCCCTCGGGGCTTGGTGTAGGGGTTAGCGTGCTAACCTCGTATACCAAAAGTCGCGGGTTCGGACCCCAAGCAGTCCGATGATTTTATTTAAGCCATTTGGATACCAATTTATCTAGTAAGTTTTTTCAAAAATTTTGAAAAACGCCTATGTCATCTAAACTCAAAACGGCGAGACATCAAAATATAGAGGTCGAATACTTTGACGATTACAATACTCGTATTGGAGAAAGTAAAAAACACTTAAATACGTTTTTCATATTATACAATAAATTGACACAATACATAATTTAAAGATGCCTTTCAAAAAATGTCTTTCTTTATGTATAGGTGAGGGTGTAAAAGAAAGATCTTTTGAAATCTGATAGCCAAAAATTTAAACTAATTTATAAGCTTCCGCCCCTATAAGCTTAATGGATATTTCTAAATGTATAAAAATCTAACGCACTTTTTTATTTTTTTTTTTATTTAACAAAAATTTGATTTATTAATTTCTAAAATATTATATATCCCTATCAGATTTAGTTATTTTTAATAAATATATTTTACTGATATACGACATAACATGTTTAGAGTTGTGTTTAAAATAAATGTTAAAAATCTATTTATTTCTTTGACCTTGTAATTGGAATCAAAAAAGACATCAAACACCACTTAAATGATAAATAAAATATCTGTTGATTTCTATCATCGATATAGCCAATGATGCAAATTAAACACTCACACAAACACATATGATAAGAGCTGGCTGCCAACGTAAACGCTACGCCCTTCCGTTCAATAAATATTCTTTTTTTTTATTCCAGTCTCCTCCCCTCTCCTAAACACTCAACTTAAAAATGTTTAATGTAATTTCGTAAAATCAAACTTTAAATAAGCAATAAATTAACGCAAAGCCAAACACATGCGTGGGTGATGGTTGTTTGCCCCACACCGACGACTGATCTTATCAAAATTAAAGACCGGAAGTGCATAGGAAACCGACTACCATCTGTTCAAGACAAAGAATTTTTTGAATTTAGATTCATTTTATAATAAATTCATTTAATATTAATTTTTTCTATCTAAATTTTTTAACAGGTAAAAAATAAATAAAACAATGATGCCTGCCTGATATAATTTATTAGGAAAGTATTATTCAAAATATATTTTTTTAAAAGTTAAAAAATTTTGTTAGAAGTACGTAGGTTTATTTTTTAATTAAGAAGGAATTTTCACAAATCGTGAATATTTGTATTTTTTTTTTTTTTTAAAGTTTTATCAGTTTTTGAGAAGGATGAATAATATATAATTTTTCTTAAGGTGCGCCTCTCGGGGTGTTAATTTTGGGAGATTCCAGCGGCCACAATTTTGAAGACATCGACCTCAAATTTTTTTTTAAATTAAAGCTATTTAAAATATCTAGAAGTTATAGAAACCCTTTTTTTGATTTTCGAAAAAATAAAATTTTTTTTTAGATTAATCGCATTAAATAAAAAATATTTAAAAAAATTCGCTCTATATTTTATAGATAATTAAATTAACCGGTAATCATTGTGTTAAAAAATAATTAATTTTTTGCCTTTAATTAATTAGCTGGAATCTTTCAAATGAAATGAAATAAATCCTTTGTTTCTCTATGGGAAAAACTAACGCCATCTTTTGCCGCCTTGAGTAACCCACTACTGAATCGTCTTAAGCTGAATTTTTGCTTGAGCTCCATTTTGATCTTTCTCGATTAAGAACTTATGAAGAGGTTTAGCTAGACTTTGCTTTTTACAAATATTTTCGTTCCTTCATCCCGGAAAAAATCCGAAAAACATTTAGTGATGTCAGAGTGGAGCCTTGAAATTAGGCAACCAAAATGCTTAGCCGTCGGAATTGTTGTCTTTTTCCCTTCAATTGCATGATTTATTTATTTTAAAAATATATGTGAATTTTAACAATATATCTTAAACATTCTTAACAAAAAAATTACACATTTTAACAAAATCCAGGCATTTTTTTTTACAATTGAAGTTAAAATCTTTTTTTATTTTAAGCTTAATTATTTTATTACAATATTTAATTAATTTTTTCAATTAATTAATCATTCCACCCTTTTTCCTGTAAATCTGAAGGTGTCTATCCCAAAAAGGGTTTAGCAAGTAGATCTCAAAAAAAGGGGCGTTTTTTCTTTTGGTTTTTTTCATTTTTTTTTTGTTCAAGTGTGCGTGGCCGTTTGGCGCCCCAGCAGGGGGGCTTCGCCCCCCGTGCCCCCCTGGGGGGAGGTGGGTCTCTCTCTAACGAACCAATCAATTGATCACGCTCTGCAGGCCAATCATCCATCACCGAAAAAAAAGCAAGAAAGAAAACATCACTCAAGCAACCTACAAATGCATGCACAGAGACAGCATTCGACTATTAAAATTAATCAATTCGAGTTTATATTATGCCTATAAGACGATTAGAGAAGCTGGAATTTACATTTAGGAATTAAAATAAAAAACAATCTGTACATCAACTGACTATAGTGGAATTATACATTTGATTAAATTTTGAAACGTGATTAATTTAAATTCGTTCATCGATTTTATTGATTTATTTTTTTAATCATTTTAAATTATAAATTCTTCTTAAGACGATTATTATATTTATTTTATATTAAAATCAGATTCATCCTTATTCTTTTTATTTGCTTTGGTCGGCTCGATTGGTGTCGTCACAGACAAAAAAAAAATTATTCAAAATTTTTGAATTCGTTTGAAAAATAATTTAAATGAAGAAATTAAGTGAAAAAATGGAAATCTGAACTGATTTGTTTACCCTATTCACCCAGGCAGTTTGGAATAGTGCACCAACATTGCTGTCGGCCTCTTTGTAACTTGCAGGAATATTGCGACAATATTGCTGTCATTATTGTACAATATTTACAATATTGTTATTCATAGATTTTAGTCTTTGCCTTAATATTGTTTTTATATTGTATTTATATTGTTTTGGTTTTGTTTTCATATTGTATCGATTTTGCTTTTGTTTTGCTTTTTATTTTATTGATTTCTCTTTTGTTTTGTTTGGTTATTGTATTAACGTGCTTTTGTTTTGTTTTTTATTGTATTAATTTTGTATGGTTTATGTTAATTTTTATGTATTTATTTTGTAAACTTTTTGGCCCAATGGCACGTGGCTAAACGGGCGAAATAAAAAAAAATTACAATATTGCTATAATATTCCAAGCTTTTTGGGCAGAGTTGTTCATAAAATGCATTTTTTTTTTTTTTTACTTTCAATCCAAGAAGCACCGTCATTGATTAATATTTATACTCTCAAAAATCTTTTAACACTATCTGATGTTAAAAATGAAAAATTGAATATTTGTTTTTGGATATTTAAAGATAAGAATTTTCACTGGCAGGAAATTAGATAAAAAATCCAACTTGTTCTTCTTCAGGTCTAACAAATTCTCTTGACAACTTGTTAATACTGAAGAAGGAAGCGATTAACATGACAAAGATTAACTACAAGTTTGATAATTTACACTTATTTCATCACCTGGTCAGAACGATATCTGATTACAAAATATTTGCTGAAAAACAATATATTAATCAAAGAAAAGGTTGAATTATATTCAAAATAATTCGCAATAATAAGATCTAATAAAATTCAAATTCTTTTTTCCGCCTTTTTACTCCTTACCATGTCTTTTGAAACTCATCTTTCTCGTAATATTCCCGACATTCATTTGGTTCACCGTCAACTAATACCCTCGCCCTCGGGGCATGGCGTAGAGGTTAGCGTGCTAACCTCATATACCAAACGTCGCGGGTTCGGACCCCAGGCAGTCCGATGATTTTATTTAAGCCAATTGGATACCAAATGGCTTAAATAAGAATGCCTGGACCCCATATATGTATATTTATTAATAACGGATATCGTAAAAAGTCTTATATGGCCTGAGTTGCCGAAAAGACTGTATGAATGTGTGTGTGCGTGTGAGTGTGAATGAGAAAAAAGTGTGAATGTTTAAAAAAAAAAAAAAAAAAAAAAAAAAAAACTAATACCCTCCATATATTGCAATAATTATTAATAAAAAACCTTTATATTACAATCTAATTAGTTATCTTAAGAGTTACAGTCATAAGTGAAAACCAAAATGAAATTTTTTATACGTATCCAATAAACATTTTACACTTCCATATTAAAATCACCTAATGAAGGTAATTAATTAAATGATACTAACTGTAAGTATTATTTAGTGAAATTTTTTTAAAATATAGAATATCCATTAAAATGAGTTAAATACCTTTAGATTAAAAAAAAAAAAAACATATTTTATTTGAAATAATAATTTAAATATAGAAATTTAAAACAAGTCATAAAACAAGTTCGAAGGAATTTAAATAGATCTGATGTTGCCATCACTAGACTCTCCTTAATGCAAAGACTTTTATATTCATGTACAAATATAATTAATTAATGTTTTATGTTTGGCATGAATTACACAACCAGCAATTATATTTTAATTGATATTAGTTGCTAAAAAGTTTTTCATGGAAGGAAATTTGAAATTTAATCATCGAAAAGGAATACTAGAAAAGTAGTTGTTTCATTTTGGTTCAGTTTTGTTTACCTCTATATATAGAGAGAAAGTATTGGATTCATGTCAAAAATTCGATGTTGAGATTTTGATGGATATACACGTTTTGAGGTTCCTTGAATCCAAAAAAGTGGTTTTTGCGACATGGTCTGTCTGTCACTGTGTGCCTGTGTGATTGTGAGCAAAATATCAAGAACGAAAAGAGCTAAAAGTTTGAAATTTTATATTCAAGTTAGGCACTCTTTTGGGACGTGACACAAAGCTATTGAATAAAATTGGCCAAAGAGTACTAGTACTTTACTGATGTACTTTTTCAGTTTTTTTGGATTTTCTCAAAATTCGCTACAACGATTTTGATTAAAATTCAAAAATCAATTATTTTTTAGATGTTCTTTAAAATTTATACACTCATTTTGCTATTGAAATCTTTTGAAGACTACTTTACTCTTGTAGTTCATAGGAAAAATAGGAGAAATGGCTGCTTTGGTAACAAAATGTAAATATTTTCCTAGCCACGTCGCCCGCCATCGGCGCGCTTCGCCCCCCTGGACCACCGCCAACTCGCTTGGGTCCGCCTGCAGCGGACCCTCGCATTTTCTTTTATTTCTTTTTTTTTTAAACACTCACACTTTTTTTCCATTCACAGGCGGACCCTGAGCCAGCTGGCGGGGGTCCAGGGGGTCGAAGCCCGCCGATGGCAAGCGCCGCGGCTAGTAAATAAAATAATTCTTTTAATTAATTAATATTGAGGAATATATGATTTAATTTAATCATAGGTCAATAAATATATTGAGCTGGAGTTTGATTAAAGAAAGAATAGAAACAAAAAAAAAGAGAAAGAGAGAAACTCATTGGCAAGTCAAGGTGTCTTAAGATAATTGATAAATCGATAAGTTGTAGCTGATTTATCGTCAGGTAATGCTTGGTTTAATTACAAGTCGCCCTCTAAAGGCCCTGTTCGTTCATTTCAAACACGTCCAGCTGGTTGTTTCTCCTCTTCTTCATCTTGTCTTTTATTATTATTAATATCTTAATCGACGCAACTTAAGCGGGGGCGCGCGAGAGTGAATAAATGAGTTCTTGAGGCCCCAAGAAGGGAGAGGGATTATTTATTGAAGGCGGAGGCCCCCCCGCGGAGTTGGAGCACGCCTTGCCTCTCACCTCACTTCGATTTACACGATTCTTTTCAGGGGGGAGGGGATTGAACAATTTTTGCCATTTTTCAATCCTTTTCCTCTCTTTGTTAAAGAAAGAAGGGGGGGAGTAAAATTTGGCTAATTCATTTTGTAACCATATATCTCTAAAATATAAAACAAGTATAAAAGCCTGTTGTCTGATTTATAATAAAACGAAGCTATAAACAAAATTCCTGCCTATTAATGAATTAATTTTAATAAATTATAATTCAAGCGATCCCTAATTATATAATAAAATTTCAAATTTTTTTTTTAATTTGCTAAATTATATTTTCAACTTTTTTAATTGACTTTTACCACTCGGCCAATTTCACTATTTTATAATGAAAATAAGAAAATTGAAGAGATGAAATGGCTGTTATATTTGACAATAAGAGGATAAAGGAGCAAGCAGCCAGGTAGTTGGTCTCCACGAAATGAAACTCTCTGTTGAGGAAACAGTTTCGGTTTTAATGAAATATAACCATCATCAGTCCATTTATCGAGAGTGTGAGCTCAAATGACAAAGCATTGAGTCATATTGCGGAGTTGTTAGTAGATGTGTATTATACATAAATTATTTGTATAAAATACAAAGCAATGCGATCAGCTTATACGATACGCCAAGTTTGAGATACAAAATTGTTTTAATTAAAACTATGAAGTACAAGAGTAAAGTGGTCTTCAGAAGATTTCAATAGCAAAATGAGTGTATACATTTTAAAGAGCATCTAAAAAAATAATTGATTTATGAATTTTAATCAAAATTGGGGCCAATTTTGAGAAAATCGAAAAAAGCTGAAAAAGTACATCAGTAAATTACCAGTACTTTTTGACCGATTATGTTCAAAAGCTTCGTGTCTCTTGTCATGGGGATACCTAACTTCAATAGAAAATTTCAACCTTCTAGCTCTTTTCGTTTTTGAGATATTTTGATCACAGACACACACACAGAGGCAGACAGACCATGTCGCAAAAACCGCTTTTATTGATTGATTCAGGGGACCACAAAAAGTATATATCCATCAAAATCTCGACATCGAATTTTTTGGCATGAATTCAATACTTTCTCTCTATATATATTAACATATACAGGTAAGAGAAAGTAAAATTACAAATTAACCACAGTTAGACAGAAAATCAAATTCTTTTATTATTTATTTTTTGGTTATTTCGAAACCTTCATTGTACATTTAATTAATTAGTATATTCATCTAGTGATCACCTTCCTATTCTATTCATTGATTTTCGAGTACTCACCAACCTACCTCCTAAAGATTTTCCTTCACATTATCTACTCATCTCGTCCTGGTTACTCTTTATATATATATAACCCGCGACCCTTAGTATAGAAGGTCAGCACGCTAACCACTACCCCAAGCCCGAGGGCAGGAGAAAACTTAAATTTAATGGATAGCTCAACAAAAAAAAAGACACAGTACATTTAATTTTATGTCTCTAGCTTATACAAAAAGAAAAAACACCTATATATAAAAAACTAAAAATAAAAACATTGAAGCCATTTGAATATCACAAAAATAATGAAAATTAGAACCCTTTGCAACACCTTCTTACAAACATGCAGTGAGCAACCGAAGATGTTAGGGACAACTTGAGTATATAAATTAGGCAATTAAATGGAGAAAAGTATTAGTCATTGATTAATAATTTTTCCTTCTTTGAATACTCATTGCCCCCCCAATCGCCCCTCTCTTAATTATTGCCCCCTTGATAACACAAATCGCCCACTTGGGGCGATCGCCCCCAGGTTGGGAACCACTGTACTGAATTTAATTTTTTAATTTTCAATATCTTTCAATTTATAAAAAATTTTAGACTGCTTTCTCTTTTTGTAAATCGCAATCAATATGAAATTAATACTTTTGTTATGTTTATTTAATTTATCATTTAACGGGAGAATAGAAAAATGAATGAGATATAGTAGAAAAGAAAGAAAGCGACCCTCTCTGCGTGGGTGGGGTAAGAGTGATCTGGGAAGAAAGTACTGGGATCGTGGAGACGAGTCAAGAGGTCATCCAGAAACATCATCCATCCTTCCATTGACACAAGCCTCGTAATTGACACCACGGAACACGTTCATTGAGAAATTAATCTTCCTTTTTTTATAGTCATTGTCCCCTTTCAGTTTGGGACGATATAATTTTTCAATTGACAAAATTAATAATTCAAAAAATGTTTGACAGATTTAATGATTATTCATTATAATCAACATAATATCTACCTATCTGTAATTTTTCTTCTCGCTTCAAGGAATAATTTATGATGTTCAAAATTATGTATTCTATTGAAATTATATTAAGATAAAAAAAAAAAATATTTTTATTTCACATTAATAATTTAATTAATTTTTGTCGAATTCCTACTAAGAAAGCAATTGTATATGTTATTTAATTTCATTTTATTATCTTATGATTATCTTATTAAAAACAAACTTTCATTTGTAATTTGTTAGATGTCAACTTGCTGTCAAATTTATTTGTCCATCGATGCAGGTGATTAGAAAATAAAAGTAAATTTTTTTAATTTGTATAAAATTAATTATCATTTGTAAATGTCGAATTGATTAGTCATAAAATCAACATGCGGGTAAAAGGAATAAAAAAGAAAACAATTCCGTATAAATATCCTACTTATTATCTTGATTTTAGAAGTATCATACATTTGAAGTTTGTCAGACAATACGACATCTTCTGCTTGTTTTATGCTTAGGCTTCACCTGCCTGATACCAAAAATGGGGAAATTTATTGAAATTTCAATTGTGAACAGGTGTATAGTAAAAATTTATGAAATAAGAGAATTAATTTAAACATGTTTTATAAAAACAACATTTTTGAAATTTTATATTCCAAATACACTCTTTATTATTTGGTAAATTAAATTCAAGATAATAAAAATTTTGAGATGATAAACTTATCAAGTATTTTTATTGCATATCAACGCCAATATTATGCTAAGAAGCTCATTGAGATGAGCCATTCCACTTTACTATGAAAAAACAACTATGTAACACAGTGGCCCAAGAACATGGAGGACATTTTTGTCTCAATAGTTGCCTCTGGGGGTAGTTTGATTTTTTTTAGCAGACTTTTTGATGATTAATAATATTTGAGACAAAAACAAATGAAAAGCAACAAAGTTTTGAAAACAAAAAGAAATTAGGTAAATCAATCACAAACACTAGGTGATATGTTTCAAAAATAATATTGGTAATCTTACTTTGAAAAAATTGGAAAAAAAAACTAGAAAAGTACATTAGTAAAGTACTAGTATTTTTTAGGCGACTTTATTTAAAATTCTCCAGAGGCATGCAAAAACTAGAAAAGTACATCAGTAAAGTACTAGTATTTTTTAGGCGACTTTTCACTTTATTTAAAATTCTCAAGGCATGCGACTTCATTTTTTAGCTTAAGTAAAAAAATTGAGTATCGAGAGATTGTTCATTTTTGAGTTATTTAGGGAATCCCCAAATTTTTGATATTTCTTTTGAAATTCATTGAATTTATTGTGAAATAAACTCAAATTCAAGCTAATAGGAAAAAAGTAAAAAAAAGTTTTTTTAATGGCAATTTTCAGAAACCTTAAAACCTCTTTCATGGAAATTTAGGTAAATATTTTGATATTTTAGAAAGAATAGGCCTTCTTAGAATTTAAAATTTTTAATCAATAATTAAAACGAATTTCAAGTGAAATATCGACAAATTGGGGATTCCCTAAATAACTCGGAAACGAAAAAACTCTCGATACCCAAATAGTATACTAAAGCTATATGTACCTATTTCATATATATCTCAAGGCTTTTGAATATATTTGGCCAAAGAATACCAGTACTTTACTAATGTACTTTTTTAGTTTTTTCGATTTTCTCAAAATTAACTTAAACAATATCACTTTTAAAAGTGATAGAAAGTACTTTAAAACATATGGTTGTTGGAAAATAGTTATCCATAATGACCTAGTCTAATCGATTTACTGATTAAGCATAGGAGTGAAGGGTTGGAGATCCTGGGTCCGATTCCCGGGGGCTATAGAGCTTGGCCCACCAACCAAAAGGCATTAAAAATGTTAAATTTAGAACTAAGCTTAGCTTTTATTTAAAAAATCAAGAGATTAATTTGAAAAAAAAAAAAGAAAATTATTAAAATAAATTCTCATTAAAAATGTTTAATGAAATATGTTCAGTAGCTACTACTGCTAAAGTCAGGGCCTGAACTAGGAGATTTTTTAGGGGGGGGGGGGCAAAATTTAATTTGCAGCTCCCTCCTTAAAGTTTTCTATACAAAATTCATATCATTTTACCTTTTTTTTTTAATTGCCGCCCCCTGATATCTGCCGCACGGGGCACATACACCCACTGCCCCCCCCCCCCAGATCCGGCCCTGGCTAAAGATAAATCATTTAATTAAATTTCTAAATTTTATTTCATTATAAAAAACAGGTAATAAGTTAATTTTTGTAGTCTAAATTGAAAGACCCATATTGTGTCTGAACTTGTAAATACTACTGTATTATTATTCTTCTTCTTTCTTTTCCTCGCGTTTGGTTAATTCAATTAAATTTGACTTCGCTTTAGACAGATGTTTCATATAAATTGATTTGCCAAACTATTTCTATTTAACTTGTTTTCGCTCAATCAATTGGAATTCTTTAATTCAAATGGCATTAATTCAGATATCGACATGTCATTTAGATTTGAATTCAGATAAATAGTATTTTTCATATTTATTGTGATTAGCTATTAATGCAAGAATTTAACAACCGGTTGTAATAATAAATATTAACTCCATTCACAATATTAATTTTTTTTAATTTAAAAATATTAACAAGTTTTTGTTTGGAAGCCCGGATGTTAGTAAATAGGTCACAATACAAGAATTGGGGTTCTAATTAATAATTAGCAACCGAATTACTATGAAAACTGAATAACAAGATAATCCAAAACGTATAGGGCTAATTGAAAAAAAATCGAAACATCTCGATTTATTTTTAAGTAAAATTTTTTTTTTGCTGTTTCTCTCTTAAAAAGTCGTTTTTTAAAAATCTTTAGAAATCAAGGCCTATACACATATTTAAAAAATCAGGCTCAGAAAGACTATAGGCCTACTTACTAAAATGACTCTACTATGACTTTCCTCCTGAGCATGTACCGTATAAATACCAAATTAAATATTTGCTATTATTTTATGCAATTCATGACGGTAGTTAACTATAAAAGAGGTATAAATTAACTTTTTTTAGCACAGTGGTAGAGTTCTCGCGTCTAAGAATTTTTATTTCAATTGAATTGGCTACCAATCAATTGAATTAAATCGAGATGGCGTCTAAATGGCCTTTTATGCCGAAAAAACACTTGAAATTAAAAAAAAAATAGACTATAATTCGGAAAGAAGTTCTTGCTGATGTTATTCAATAGAAATTAGGAAGAGCAAGTATAAGTGCAGCAAAACACAAAGCCTTTGGATGCCAAATGTCGAAGGATCTAAAGATAAATAAGCCCCTAAGAACTGAAGATGATCAAATAAATTTGGTCAGAAACCTCGCCTTCGGCATTTGGCATCTAAAGGCTTTGTTTATTGCTCTACCTGTACTTGCTCTTACTAATTATTTACAAAAATATTTTAATTCTGCTGGAAGTTTTTTTTTTCTAAAGATAATACTTTTGTTTAGGGAAGGATAGAAATTTTTTCATGGATATCGATATACCCAGTTTGTTTAATTATTGGGAGAAACAAGACTGTAGAAACCATCATAATTTAAATACGAAACATTGTAATATTGTAGCCAATAATTACTAAAAATAAAAATCTTTTTTAATTATACAAATCCATTTGAGGGGAAATATGAGGTCAACATATATTTATTATTTCAAAAATTTTAATATTTTCTAGGGTCCGACCGAAACAAGATTTTAGGCCGAAACCGAAAATTGTATTTCCTATTTTTTTGTTTTTTTTTTTGAAATTTTTTCCGCCCTGCGGAAAATTTTTTTCCCCTCCCGTGAAAATCATTTTACCTTTTTTTTTTAGGGAGACTAAATTTTTTCTCCCTCAACTGCAAATCATTTGACCTTTTTTTTTTTTGCATGCGAGTCTCATTCCATCTTTTCAGACTCAGATCAGGAACCAGGATTTTTGGCCGAAACTGGCCGAAACCGTAACCGAAACCGAATATTCGGTCGGTTCCTAATATTTTCACAAAAAAAAAATTACGCAAACCTTTTTTGAAATATTCTATTTGAATATAATTAAAAAAAAAAACCTATTTTGAAAAATCCGGACCTTATTGCCCTAGACTTCCTCTCCCCAGGGCGATTTTCATCCCCCTCTAAAAACCATTCAACCCTTTCTCCTATCTATTGTCTCTACTATTTCCCACAAACACAGCAACAACACCCGTTCTCTAAAAGATAATGTGTGACCCCTTTTTAAGGCAGGATGTTCCTCACCTTTGTCGACTTTCGATCATTCTCATTGTCATCAATATTAGGTTATTTTAAAATCGATCAAGGCCGACCAACCATCAAAGGGCTTTTTTTTTCAAATAAGCCCCCGATCGGAAATTATAAAAAAAAAATATTTGTATTATATTTTTTTTAATTTAATAGAAATTTAATAATTGTGGTTTAAGAAATCGTATATTATTAAATTCTCTATTGAAGGAAATACCAAATAGTAGTCTATATATTATATATTGTTTATTTATTTATTTTTAACCATTTAGCTATTATTATTTTTCTAGTCACCCTATCAAATTAATTGGTCTTGCTTCACTCCAGTCGTTTAAATATTGCTACACTTTTACACAAGACCGCCAGTCATATTTTTTATCAATACTCCATAGAATTATAAGCTAAATACAATTTGCGTGTGAAGAATATAAGAAAAGTTATTATTATTTTTAATTTATTTTATTCATTTATTCTTGATACTTATTATTATTATTGTAAAAGTGATATGGAGTTGATATTATGATAATAACAGTCCTCGTTCGGTCAGCATCAAATCCCTCTGTCTGTCCTTTCGAATGTCAACAGTTGTCCTTTAACGAGATGCACGCAACAACTCAATGAATGTATCAGCCTATTATTTTCAAAATGAAAAACAGCCGGACTAAATCTATTAAAATAATTCATATTTAAAAACAAACAAAAAAATTAATAGCTATCATATTTCAATTTTACTTTCGCGAATAATAAATAATATTTAGTTATGAATAGATGCTATATTTTTGCATACATTAAGTCAGCCAGGTGATACAACTTGAATTTACCTGGAATTAATATGCATAAAACATAATTATAAAATAAATATTATATTCATTTACAGTATATTGAAAAGAAATGGAATGCATTTTAAGGAAGTTGCGTAATTAAATTTTTTTTTAAAGTGGAACTTTTATTTGATGGCTTCAAATTTTTCGCTCCTCTATCAGCATGTCACGTTACGTCAAAGGCCGTGACGTTACAAGTCATGACGTCACAAGCCGTGACGACAAAAATTGAAAATTAATAGTCCATATATGACGAATTATAAAAAAATAATTGTGAGATTTAATACATCTTGTACAAACGATATAACGGTGGTTTGTTGCTTTGTGAAAGTAAGCAATCCATTATCTCATGCTTACTTATTTCCTAACTCGTCATATGGAGTTCGCTCCTGAGTTGACAATTTATCGAAATCTCCATTAGCGAGTCATGTGTATTGCCTACCTTCCAGCATCAACACAATATTCATACCATTTTTTATCCTTTTTTTGATAAAAATTCCTGGTCAATTAAATTGCTAAAAAAAAATGGAGAGAAAGCCCCTATACTTGAATTTATGACCCACCCCATGACGCGTGAGGTTCTCTCGCCAAACCCAAGCCTCAAACCCCAGATCCTCTTATGAGGTTCTATTTATTGATTTATTCACTGTGAGACCCGAAGGCCGGTTTAAAAAATGATTAATCTTTCATAGAAAGATGAAGGAGAGGGTAGCTGACTCGGCCTATAAGCCATTTATTAAAAGGAGATCATTTGGAACCACCTCAGATCTAAGGCAGTTTGCTTTATTTATTAAATATTTTATATAAAGGGGGAATTTTTAAAACTTTACTTTTCTAAATCAAATAGAAATAATTTTATTTTTTATACGTTTTTGGATAATTAGGATTTTCAATATAATTAATGTATATAAATATAATTAAGATATCAAGACATATTATTGATTTAAATAAATTTTATCGCTCTGTATGTAACGCGAACAAACATCCCTTGACTTTTAAAGTTATCTCTTCTACACCCCCTTAAGCAAATATGAACTGTAGAGGGAGCGGCAAATGGACTTTAGCCTATAGGCGGCATACTCTTAAATCAGGCCCTGCCTTGGACCGAAGTAAAACACTTAGTTCTTGAGCTAGGGGTCAGGAGTTCGAATTCCATTCCGAACGATAAAAATTTTTCTAAATTACATTGAAAGTCTATTAATTTAGAAAACTGGGGATAGATTTAACAAGACATGTGAGTGTTTTTTTTTTTTTATTGGTGAGGCCAAACATTCACACTTTTTTCTCATTCACACTCACACACACATTCACACAGTCTTTTCGGCAACTTAGGCCATTTAAGACTTTTACGATAACCGTTATTTATTAATTTATCTATTATTGGGGTCCAGGCATTCTTATTTAAGCCATCTGGTATCCAAATGGCTTAAATAAAATCATCGGACTGCATGGGGTCCGAACCCGCGACGTTTGGTATATGAGGTTAGCACGCTAACCTCTACACCATGCCCCGAGGGCTACCATCAATTTATTTGAATAAGAAATTTCATAATACAGTATTTATTTTAAATGAAATTTCGCACTCGAAAAATTTCTTATATAATTTCTTGATTAATTTAAAATATAAATATCTTTATTTAAAAGATAATTAATTTAACTGTATGAAGGCAGCATATTTATTTATATGATTTTCCCCGCGTGAATAACCTTAGCTGCCAATCATAATTTATTTCTCAAATGAAATTACAAAACAAAAGAGAGAGAGAGATAAAGTAAGATTAACTTGAGACAAAAAAAATGATTTAGTTGGCCAAACCGTTAATAAGTTGCTTGTTTTAAATTTTATACGGTGGTTGAATGATTCTATTTTTATTTATTTATTTTTTTTTCGGTTGATGATGCGTCATACTGTTGGCGTCATTTAACCTTCATCCCTTTTGAAAGGGGTGAATGAGTATTTAATTAAGGGAAACGAAAGGACACGTGGAACCTAAACAACCCTTGCCCATTACATTTTGCCCTGCAACGGTTTAAGCAAATTAGATTGCTTCTACAACTGTCTCAGTGTCTCGAGGGCAAATTATTATTATTGGTCTGATTCTTCAAAGGGCATGAAATCATTCATTCATTAGTGCCAAAGGAAAAACAAAAACAACATCAATTTAAATTAATTATAATATTTCGACACATTTTGATAGATCTTTATGGTTGTTTTTTTTTCTTTCTTTTTCTAATTTATCTATCAAATTTTTGAAAATTATAATCTTATATGCTCCAAGCACCAAGTGGGTACATGGGATAATGATTAGCGACGAAGTTATTTAACAAGTGAATCTTATGTCAATAAATTTACAGGGGGAATTTGTCATCTATATTTTTATATCTTCATTAAAGTATATATAGGAAAAGTTATTTAGAAAAATTACTTACTGAGATAAGATATTAAAAGAGTCACTTAAACTAGTTTACGAAGTAATTATATATAACAAAATTCTCGTAAAATAGAAAATTATTTTTTAGTTTAAAATTCTAGACTCATCAAAAATGAAATCATGTTTATTAGATATCAATATATTTTATCTATATTTAAATTAACTAAATCCAACCAGAACGAAATATGAAAGTAAATTTAGTATTTAATGATAGAGATGTTTTTATGAAAGGTCAAAAAATATTCATAGTTAAAATTCAATTAGATTATTATAATTTGTTCGGAGTTATATGATTTCAATATATTTTCGATAAAACAAAATTAACTTGTTTTGTATGTTTGAATCTTTATTTTGTTTGTTTTGTTTGTTTTTTTTGGGGGGAGTTGGGGGGGGGGGGGGGGGGGTGGGGGGGGGGGGGGGGGGGGGGGGGGGGGGGGGGGGAAGTTTTTTGTTTTATAGGAAAGATAGAAATGGTTGATGGTAGGAATTTAAATTTTTTTTTTATTAGATTAAAAATCAATTATTATTTAAATTCATTTATTTTTATTTTATTTGTGTTTTAATTGTTTCAAAGAAAACATATATGTTCTCTCTCACTTGCAAACATTATCGTCTCTCTCTACTTTTAAATTTTCATTATCTTCGATAGGAAAATGTTAATTTTAAGGGATTTGTATGTTAATTTCGATTCAAGGGGGTCCTTGGAATTTTTAGGATTTAAAATTTTATTTTCAATTTTATGAAATTTTGTATTTATTTACGAATTATATTGTGTATAAAATGTCCAAATATGAGATTAAAATTTTGAAAATAAATAGTTTATTTCAAGCAATCAAATTTAAAATGCAAGTTTGAAACTAAGGTGCTATCGGAAACTAAATATATCTCGACACAAAATCTGGTGTGACAGCACAGGGAATTTTTTACGAAGGGTAAGAGAAAGTTGTGTGTGTGGAGTCAACAGATTTTTTTTTAAACTTTTCAATGACTTAGGGCCGGTTGCTTCACTTCTAGACTGTTAAAATTGTCAAGGGATATTCATAAACTTGTATATGAAGTCTGTTACACAAACCCTTTATCAATTTTACATTCGGGTATAAACAAAAATGAACTTTCAAATTCCCTCGAGAAGTTTGATTGGAGCCCTGGTTTCTTCCCTTCATAAGTATGACGCCTATTCCAACTCGACCACTTACATTGTTAAGAATATCATACTTTTTAAGCTTCTTAAATTTGATTCATATTTTTTTTTACTTAATAAACTAGTACATGTATATGAATTTGGTTTCACAAACTGGTAACTCCAACTGGTAACTCAAGCACAACAGTAGACCTTAAATAAAATAAAAAAAAAAAAAAAACTATATTTTCTTTATACTAGACATACATATTGCATTTCTAGATAAGAGATGGTAAAAATTATTAAAATTTTTATCAATTGCTACTCTATAGACTAGTGACTGACTCTCAACCACTCTGCGGCAGCACTTTAGTGTGCCGCCAAATTCTTAAAGAGTGCCGCCAAATTTTAGAAATGTATATAGTAAAAATTATAATACTTTTTTTATTACGAGTAAAAATGAAATTAAAGAAAACCAACATAAAAACAAAAAAAAAAGATCGAGACTGTTAAATGTAGAAGACGATATGAGAGTAGCATTGTCATTTGTACGACCAAATATAAATGAAATTATCAAAAAACATCAAGCTAAAATGTTTCATTAAAAGTATTCTTATTATTAACTTGTAATTAATCTCTTAATAAACTTACTGTTGTTTTCGTAGTACATATTATTTTATTTTACATTCAAAATGTTTATCATAAACTATTTTACACAGTGTATTATAGGTATATAAACAACTTTTAAACTTATATTTTTCTTTGGGTGGCGCCAAATTTTGAAATAGTTAAAAGTGTTCAGCGACAAAAAAAATGGTTGAGAATGCTATAGACCTACATATTAATCTTTGATTTATTTTTTATCTAATTCTTCAAACACCTTAATATACAAGAATAATTAGAAATTAAACCATTAATAAGATCGTTGATTCATTTCGTTTAGAGAATATTTATTTTCATTGGATTTTCGAAACTGTATCCAACCACCAAGAGGATATAGTACTTATGATGTTAGCACACCTGAGCTTCGACTTTTCCCCAGCCTAACTCCATTTCTAGTTCCTTCCTTCGCATTTTTGAGCTGATTCGATTTGCATCCGTCTTTTCCCTCTCTTCTACTCTCACTTTCGTCTTCTTCTTCATCATCATTTTCATCTTTTTTTTTTCATCCTGTCAAATTTTTCTCCTCACTCTCTCAGGACGACGTAGAGATGAAGTGACTTTGTAAATTGACCCCCTTCCACCCTGTTTTTCTTCTGACGCTTAGGCTTTTATGTAAATTTGAAAATAATTGATACGTATAGGGTGATCTTTTCCACCTAGGCCAGGAGGCAATTCCCCCATCCATATGTGTCATCTCTACTATTACCTAAGGCGGCTTCGACGATGACTCCCGGGATCGGAAAAAGATACCATACACATGTTTATTTTTTATTCAAATATAAACAAATATCTCTTTATTATGTATCTTGGAATAAAAAAATAGGAACATCTTTTCATTCGCTATTAGATATGAGTATTTTGATCCTTTTAATTTTTAAACACTGTTTTCTTGGAAAAACGAATATGAAAAATGTTAGGAAAACGAGATGGAAAATTGACATATACAAAAATTACCATTTATTATTGCTATTTTTAAAAGAAATATTCTTAATAAATACTTGATTATATGTTTTTAAATATTCTCAATATTTATTGGTGATATATTTCTTATGCGAACCTGCGACCCCTGGTATAAAAGGCCAGCACGCTACCCACTACACCAAGGCCCGAGAGCTATACTATGTTATGAATGTAAACAAATGCTCAAGCAGGAATAATAATATAAATTTTCTTCTCATAATCAAGAAAAGGCAGGCGAAAAAATTTATTACAATTGAATTGGTTACCAATCAGAGAGGGGGTCCAGGAGGCCGAAGGCGGTCTTTGCGGCTAGTATTATTATAATTAGATTACATAAGGTATATAAATTGATACTTCCTTCTAGATTAAGATAGAATGAACATAATTCCCATCTGTCCAGATGAGAAAATCTTATTCTTTTTAAGCTTTGATTAAATAATTGCTGATGGTTGTGTGTGTTTGTGAATTAACTACTGGTGTGTATCTTTCTATACCTAACTGAAGAGAAGGGCGGATATACTCATAAATGTATATATCCTCTCCCATGCATTTTGTCTCCCATCTGTCCAAGTCTTTTCTCTCTCTCTCTCTCTCTCTCTCTCTCTTTCTGAATCAAAGTTAATGCAGTCAATTAATAATGACTCAGCAATGGGTACCAATTAGGAACGAGGGTCATCACTTAATTAACCAATCAGCGTTTGACGTTTGTTTGGTTTGACTGCCACCACCTTGGACATCGTCGTCGTCATGATAACTGATATGACCTCAATTTGCATGGCTTCCATCTAATTGGCCTATTTATCAATTAACGCTGAGCGCGTTAAAGCGGCGTGATTAGTTAGCTCCATCATTGCTGAACATTCAGTCTGTCAGGCTGTCTCTTGTAGTTAACAGCCGAGAGCGGAAATAGTTAAACTTATTCGAAAAACGTACGTGCATCTTACCAATTAAACCAGCCCCCACTGGGATTACTTTATTATCTTATTAAAAAAATAACACGTGTCATTTTGTAAGGGAGTCATCGGTTTAGGCTATTGCCACTCAGGGAGGGATTCAATTATTTATGTCTTTAGTTACAGGTTACAAACTACGAATAAAGAGAATGAGTGAATCACGATTGGCCTTAAAGTGAATATTCTCGAAAATAAATATAGGTTTGTCAAATTAAAAAATTAAATCAATACAGAAGCTAAATTATATTGCCTGACAAAGATGCTTAGAAGTCAAAAGAATTAAATCCTCTTTTATGAAAATTTATTTTTTAAGTATCAAATTATTTAATGAGAATGAATTGATATTTAATTAGAAATGCCAATCACTAAATAAAACAGACGGCGGCAATATGCGTAGATTGTTTTCGGAGGAAAAATTAGGACTTTTTAAAATATTTTCTAAAGCCATAAAGGGTGAAATTGGATGTTTGAACTTTAAAGTTTGCCTATCCCAATCTTAAAACAAGAAACGAGACATCTACCTCTATTCTAAAAGCTTTTTTTTAAATTAAGTTGACCAATTTTAACTTTCTCTTCCCTCAATATGTAATATATAGTGAGAAAGTATTGTTTTATAATGAAAAGGAAGACGAAAAAATTTAAGAAAAAAGCACATTAAATAAATCAGAGGTTCCCAACTCAATTTAAGCCAAGGACCACAAAAAATCTTAAAATATTTGGAAAGTATTTTTTCAGGGTTTCGGGGAGGGGGGGTTTTTCGAAAAAATTATCACAAGACGACTCACGGTTGCTCATAGATTCCAAATCCGTCGAGTTGATTTTTTGACAAAAAAAAATTTTTTTCTCTCTATCTCTAAAAGTCAATATCTCAATATCTCCGCAATCAAATGAGCTATCGTAACGATTATGGACCCCCGAAATTTTAGAAAAATATTTTTTTTGGGGAAAAAAATTATAGTTTTTAATATAAAATTTTAAAAACTAATACTTAAAAATTTGATTTGTATATACCGTATATTCTGGTAAACAACTACAGAATGCACCTTTAAATTACCGATAATAAGAAAAAATTGTGTCCTGTGCGACCAGTCACACCAGATTACCCACCCGAGAAACTCCTCTGGATCCGCCATTGCATCATACTACTTAATAAAATGATCATAGGATAAGGAAAAAAATGGAAAAGTTTCAGAAAAAGAAATAAACGAAAGCCCTCCGAAAGCGGGCTTTGAGTCTGGTTTATTAATAAAAATTTTGGAGCAAGAAATATACTTGATATTTAATTTAAAAGTAAGTACTGCAGTTAGTGTATCAATATTATTGATACTTTAGCTGCTGAATGGAGAGATTAACAGATTAGTTTTAAATATCGAAAAGGAGGACCGGTTGGAAGACACTTCGAGGAAGGACTGTAAGAAGGACTGTTCTCCCTAAAGGAAGACCATTGCTCACCTTATTTTAATTGTATTTGTATTTCTATTAAAAAAATTATTATTCTTTTCAACAAAACAGTTTTTTTTTTTTATCTGTTGATGTTGTGAATCTTATACATTATTTAACATTTTTTTTTTTTTTTTTTTTGATTGACAAAATAATTAAATACTTTTTTTATAAGAAAAATATTTTACGCACTAGATGAAAATTTGTTTTTTAATTCTATCCAGTTAAACAACAATATTAAAAAAAAAAAAATCAGGAACAAAACATTTTGCTTCAGGCTTCATCCATTAGTTTATAGGTATAAATACATACATCGTGATGCAATTTGCTAGCTTTTCTATTAAACGTCTCTCTCTCTTTGAATTTTTTTTCTCTATTAATTTAAAATTTTTTATAACAAAAACATATATATAAATAAAAAGACACGCAACGAATTGGGAACATGCATTTGCGTAAGTTTGTAGTATTATTATTTAATGAATGAAATGAAAGGACAGGCTTTAGTGCTCCTAGAGAAAGGGAGATGGCGTGCGAGTGATGATCATAGGAAAGTTGCCAAATTTTATTATTTATAATAAGAAAATTTGCATTTTTATATTGCTTAAAGTAAAACAAGATATATTTAAATGATGATAATAAGGTACGAGGTATTCTTATGAGTTGATTGGTACATTGACCGGGTTATAAGATAAAAATAAAATTTTTTTATTCTTTTTTTTAGGATCTATAATTACACAACCGACTGGTGCACATTCACAGTTTCGGCATTATTGCCATCTTCAGGACTACAATCCAAGATTAACAGATTTATTAGTGAAAGACAAGTTATAGTCTACATAAAAAAAAAAAACATTTTGGTAATATAGTAATTAATATCGTCAAATTATCTTTACAATCTACTGACTAATTTTTGAATTCTTTACAATTTAGTTAGGTTAGTTGAAATAGTGATGTATTATCAATTTATAACCAACTCAACCGTTGTTCAAAATATTTGTTCGATATTTTTATCATAAGTGCTCATCGATCGCTTTTGATTAAACTGTATAACTTGCCTCTCACTAATCTCTTGTAATGTAGACCTGAAAATGGCAATAATGCCGAAACTGTGAATGAGCTCCAGTTGTTAGTGTAATTATAGATCCTGAATAAAAGAAAAAAAATTGTATTTTTAACCCGGTTAACATATAACTCGACTCAAGAATACTTGCAACTTCCCTATTATCATCATTAAAATTCTTGTATTGATATTGTTTTTATTTTGTTTTAATATTGTATTTATATTGCTTTTATTTTGTTTTGGTATTGTATTGAGATTTTTTTTTGTTTTATTGTATTTGCATGGCTTATTTTTATATTTGTATATCTTTTGTAAACTTTTTAGCCCAATGGCCACCGGCCAAACGGGCAAAATAAATAAAAAAAAAATCATTAAAATTCACTTGGACTGATTCAAGAAAAATATATTAATATTTAATTAACTTATGTTTTTAATAGTATTTTTCTTACTGGGATTAAGAAATCGTTCTTTTGTCTTTTCTTTATAATTTTATTTTAAGTAATTTCGTCTCAAAAATCTCAGCCCTACCGTTGTTAAAAAATTAGTTAGTTTTTTAATGACTGCAATATAAAATTCTAAGCCCACAGCCACTCCCGATTTTGATCTTTTGATTATTAGTTTTTCTTTGATATTGTTTTATTATTGCTTTGATATTGTTTTATTATTGCTTTGATATTGTTTTATTATTGTTTTGATATTGTTTTATTATTGCTTTGGTATTGGTTTATTATTGCTTTAATTTTGTTTTATTATTGTTTTAATTTTGTTTTATTATTGTATTTTTATTGTTTTAATTTTGTTTTACTATTGTATTCTTATTGTTTTGACTTTGTTTTATTTTTATATTTTTATAAAAAAAAAGTAATTTCGTCTAATATATTAAACATTATTTGTTACAAAAATTTATTAACCCAGACAGCTAGGAATATTGCAGTGATAATGCAGAAACATTGCGAATCTTGCATATATATTGCCAATATTGCAAATCTTGCAAAATATTGGCAACATTGCTGCAATATTGCAGCGGCAATAGTCCAAACTAGACGGACAGGAATGTTGCTGTTTGAACTTAAATATTACTGCAATATTCCAAACTGTCTAGGAAGAGATACATGTGCATGTACAGTATATTGCTGACTTCCGGCAGCCGTTCAAAAGCCTTCTTCTTCGAGACCACCAATCCAGGGGTTGAGCGCTATTTGTCTATTCTTAAGAAGATACAATCTTTTTCTAATGTATTTTGAGACTCTTAATATATATTATATTTCAAAAGATGGTCCTAAATGAGACTTTGCGTGTGGCTTATTAAAAAAAAAAAAAGATAGTGACTGAGTTTTGTAAAGAAGGAAATCTTTTAGCTTTTATATGGAAAGAGGGGCATCAAATCGGAGCATTGTAATAATCAGGAAATAAGAAAAGATTGATTTTAACTCTTCAACCTCTAAACTCTGAGGCGTGACTTGACATTTATAATTAGAGCAGAGTTAGTAGCGAGGGTTGTTCGTGTTCGACCTCTTTCTCTTGCCAAAAGGGTGTCTGTATTTTTTATATTTTTCCAATGGGCAGATGTGTACCCCCCAGGGGATGGGATAGCCGCATGTTTAATTGCAACCCTATTTAAAAAAGAAGGTCCCTTTTTTGGGAGAGATTTTCAACCGCTATCAGACAGTTCTATTGCCACCGATCAAATTTTAGGTCACGCGTCAGCCAACTGTTCATCAGAGGTACTTTGCATTAATTTTTCGATTATAAAAAATATTATATTACCTTTATTTACATTTCATTTTTTTTAACTTTTAGGCCCAATAAGGGATCGAATAAAAAAAATAGTTTTAATCGATTAACATCAAGTTTAAGACTTCCGTTATATTGGTTCAAAACAGAGTTGAAGTTGATTTTCACAATTTACTTTGTATAAGAATCTTTAAAATAAAAGTGCGAAAAGATCAGGCCATTTCATCTCCTCTAAGAGAGAAGGGAGGCAGTGCCCACTTTTTTTCTTTCTTTATAACACTTGAATTTCGAATCTAGAAGGAATACAATATAAATCCCTCTGAAATATTTTTTTGTTCTCTCTCTTGACTCTTGAGTCATTAATCTTCAAATTAATTTTTTGCCCTAGAGACTCCCAAAATTCATTTCATTCAATTTGATATTTCTTCAAAAAAATATTATTAGTTAACTTCTTTGAATTGGGTTAAACTAATTGGTTATTTGTTCCTTTCAAATATTATATACTGGTAGTCCAGTACTACTCCCGTCCCAGCATCCCTATGATCACGAATAATAGAACTAGTCGATTCCAATCTTCCTTAGTCCCCATGACCACTAGTGAATAGAAAGAACAAGCTCCCTGCGTCTATCTTCCCCAAAACCTAAAATCTGCAGACTTTAAAGATTAATCTCAACAGACATCTCAGTTTCCGCAGTTGAGTTCTCCTTTTATGCTTTTCCTTTTTTTGACTATATTCTGTGACCACTGGTCATTATAGGCCTTCGGACCTTATGCACCCATTACAACAAAAAAAAAAAAACTACTAATCAAAAGACTTTTTAATCTCCAAACGTGAGCGCCACAATTAAATCCCCACCTGATAGCTAGAGCCTTCAGTATATGGTATAGTATATGGTAGGCCTATATAGTAGTGAAATAATTTTAACCTTTTGAGTCATTAAAATTATTTTACTATGAACCATATACTATAGTATACAGTGGGTAGAAAGAAGGACAAGAGGGACAAGGGGGGGGTCATCATGCCCCGGCGCTACTTACAAAGGGACGCCAAATGGTCCGCAAAACAAAAAATTGCTAGATAATTTTGTCTCAAATTTAAAGCCTAGCTTGAACCTATGACTTTATTTATTTATTAATTTGCGAGTATATTTTACATATAATATTATATGGTTTTCGAATGGGGGGAGGCGCTAAAAAAGTATTGTGTCCCGGGCGGAGTTAAGCTCGCTACGCCACTGATACTATACCATATACTTAAGGCTCTAGCTATCAAGTGGGGACTTAATTGTGGCGCTCATTGTACATCATATCCAATTTGAATTGTTGACTTTTAATTTAATTTTTTATTAATTTGTTTAAGGACTTTTTCGGCATCGGAGGCCATTTAAACCCAGTCCATATCTATTTCGATTGATTAGTATCCAATTCAATTGAAATAAATTTCTGGCCTGGGACCCTCAACCTTTGGCATCCGAAGCTAATACTTCTGAGTCATAGGTCAAGGGCTTTTTTTTTTTTTTAAATAAAAAAACATTCACCCTTTTTTTCTCATTCACACTCACACTCACACACACATTCACACAGTTTTTTCGGCAACTTAGGCCATTTAAGACTTTAGACGATAACCGTTGTGATTAATATATAAATTGTGGGTCCAGGCATTTCTATTTAGCCATCTGGTATCCAAATGGCTTAAATAAAATCATCGGACTGCCTGGGTCCGAACCCGCGACGTTTGGTATAGGAGGTAGGCACGCTACCTACTACGCCACGCCCGGGGGCAGGTCAAGTGCTTTAATTTAATTTATAAAACATTTCTTTTTTTTTTTTTTAAACAAAAAAAATATACTTTTCTTAATAACACTATTTAAAAGTTCTTTTCAACAATTATTATTGAATATATTTTTTTTTATAAAAATAAGTTTTATATTTACAATCCGATTTAAAAATATATTTCCTCCTCAAAAAACTTTTAAGATACAAAAGATCTCTCGCTTTTATTAAAACTGCTCTATACTTCATTTAAATATTTTTTTAAAACTTTTTTTTTTTATCTCTGAATCTGTTATCAATTGGGGAATTGAAGCTTTGTGTTTCAATTGGTGTGATAAAAAAAAGCATGCAACAGCCCTTCATGTTTTTATTTCATGGCATCAAAAGTAAGGCATAATAGAAAAGGGTGCTTCTGGTATTTTAATATTCAACTCACGTTTTTTGGCCCGATAATAATTTCTAACTTAATTATAATTGTAATTTGAATTTGTGTAATGTAAATTTAGTGATTAAAAAAAAAGAGGATAATAAATAATGTATTAGTTGATTCATTCCCTTTAGAGAGTGTTGCTTAAAGAATTTTATTGTACAATTTTTTCTACTTAAATCGGTAAGAATATTGAGAAACATGTTTTAGATTTGATTTTTCTCTCACTCAACGCCATAACGATATTAAATTTTTTTTCTAAGCATATTTATTTATATAAATTGATATTGATTTGGTTTAAATCTATTAAGGTTGTGTACACTGTTAAAAATTTTCAAGGGATAAAGTTGTATATGAAGTCTGTTACACAAATTGTTTATGAATCATAAATCGGTTTATGAAAAATATCATCCTCTATTTAAAAAAAAACGCTCCTCGAGAGGTTTGAACTCGAGGTCTTGGTTTCTTCCCTTCATATACTGTATATATATGACGCCTAGGTCTTCTCACCCACTTAATTTGTTAAAAATCTGGTGTGACTGGCGCACAGCACACAACTTTCTCTTACCTTCGGTAATCGAAAGTTGTGTACTGTGCTTGTCACACCAGATTTTTTGTGTCGACATGTATTTAGTTTCCGACAGTACGGTTCATTCGATTTTCAAGATGTAAAATTTATAAGTATGGGAAAATATTTATATTTTGTTACCATGGCAACCATTTCTCCTATCTTTTCTATGGAGTACAAGAGTAAAGTGGTCTTCAGAAGATTTCAATCACAAAATGAGAATATACATTTTAAAGAGCAACTAAAAAATAGTTGATATATGAATTTAAAAAAAAATCGTTGGAGCAAATTTTGAGAAAATCGAAAAAAACTGAAAAAGTGCATCAGTAAAGTACTAGTACTCTTTGGTCGATTTTGTTCAAAAGCTTCGTGTCACGTCCCATGGGGATGCCTAACTTAAATATAAAATTTCAACTTCCTAGCTCTTTTCGTTCTTGAGATATTTTGTTCACAGACAGACACACACACAGACACACAGACAGACCATGTCGCGAAAACGACTTTTTTGGATTAAGGGGACCTCAAAACGTGAAGATCCATCAAAATCTCGACATCGAATTTTTGACATGAATCCAATACTTTCTCTCTATATAACATACATATATACATAGGTAAGAGAAAGTAAACATATTATACTTTTTAAGCTACTTAAATTTGAATCATATTTTTTTTAAAGTGAAACTTTTATTTCTTCCTCTCAAATTTTTTCGCTCTTCTATCAGCATGTCGCGTTACAAGCCGTGACGTCAAAGACCGTGATGCTACAAGCCATGAGGTCACAAGCCGTGACGACAAAAATAGGAAAGTTGAAATTTAATATAAGCCTAAATGACGAATTATAAAAAAAATAATTGTGATATTTAATTATTCAATTTTTAAATTGATAAAATAATTTAAAATGATTCAAATCTTCGATTACTAAATAAATATTGTTCTCAGTTTTTAAAATGCGTCTATTGATTCCCCATTATTAATCCTCATTTTGCAATTATTAAGTTAAGATTAATTTAATATCCTTAATTGAATAATTTTCTGAAAATTTTCAGTTAAACGCCTACGATCCGAAAAAAAGTTTCACTTGCATTGTGGTTTCATAAAACCATACAATGATTTTTAATTAATAAACTAATTTATGAATTTGATTTCCCAAACTGGATATATTAAAATTCAAGCACGACACGAAGCGATTGAAAATTCATTTTTTTTTACAATGTACTAGCTGCACATTCTCTGATTTATAAATCTTCTAATCATTTGTTTGAGGGAAAATTAGGCAACCCTTGAGCTTAGAATTTTTTAAATAATTTGAGTATTTAATTCTACAAAATGATGATCCTGGACTTCGGCTATTAATTAATGAAAAAACAAAAGATTTTATTGAAAATGTTTTGTGACAAGACATTTCGGTTGCTTGAATTAGCTTCTTCAGGATGGAGTGTTATAAGATACCAAGAGTCACTTAAACCTTGAAAGTTTTATTTATATTCCATCTTTACTTTCCAAAAGACATTCCGACTGTATCAATTAACATATCACATTAAATTTATGCTATAGCTCACTCGTTGCTTTCCGTCCTTTGGGCAGTAAACATGTGGAACATATTTAACAGTTATGACTCTATCGTTGGAAAAACTCAGAAAAAAGTCAACTAACCGACCGTCTCTCTCTTTCTCCTTTATTCTTTTGGAAAGGTAGCCAGTCAGAGAGGACCATGTGTCAACAAACCACACGATTTAGAAGCTGTTCACCGGGAATTTGTGATTCGAATCAAACCGACACACAAGCATAGGCTTATATATATATATATATATATATATAAATACAAAGACATATCAGGTAGTCGGAAAGAGAGTCGAAAGAAAAGACCTACCAATAAAAAAAAAATTCTATTTAATAAAGATTAATCAAAAATTAGACTTCCATTTCTATTACCGATAAGAGTAAAAAAATTAGATTTTAAATTGCGATTCCAACACTTCAGGAAAACCCCAGGGGCGGAAACACCATTTTTTAGCGTTAAAATCTAGGGAGTGATTTCTAGGTGTGTAAAAATTAATTATAAATAAAGAAAGGAAACCCCTCGTGACCGAGATTATAGATGTTAACAAGTGTAAATATTGATAATGTAAAAAACCAAGGGAAGTGAGTTCGGACCCCAGGCAGTTCGATGAATTTATTATCTTTAAATCATATGGATAATAAATAAATCGTATAAAAAAATATGTCTGCACTTCAAATATACTGGTATACTCAGGATTCGCAGGGACTTTGCAGCCAGGAGATTAAATAAAAAAATATTTTATTTTATTTTTAATTTAATCATTTGAATAAGAGACCTCCGAGCAGCAAGTAAATGATAACATATCGTACATATCAAAGTTGAAAAGAAATTGTATTTGATTGCAATGAATACTAAAATACCTAAGATCGTGTATAATTGACAATATTTGCCCTGATGAAGGTCATGATTGGCGAACGAAACGTCGGCAAATAAAAATTAAATAAAATATTTTTTTATTTAATCTCCTGGCTGCAAAGTCCCTGCGAATCCTAAGAAAATCTCCACAGCCAAAAAACATCAATTTATCGTATACTGGTATACCCTAAATCAGTGGTTCCCAACCTTTTTTGATGTGCGGCCCACTTTTTCCCTAAAAAAATGACGAGGCCCAGTGTATATAATTTTATATAATTTCTATTGAAAATAACTGGATTGTACGAGTTTTTATAAGAATCAATTTCAAGAGGAAGTTTACTCGCAGTTCCTTATGATGGATAAGGTAAAATTTAATTAAAACAAAATGTTTGATTGTTGAGATATAATTGCGACTGTTTCTGCAGATAATTATTTTATTTTTCAACAATCAAACATTAATTAATTAAATTTTACCTTATCCATCCATCATAAGGAACTGCGAGTAAACTTCCTCTTGAAATTGATTCATATAATTTCTTTAGACGTCCGCGGTCCAGTTCCAATCAGCTCGCGGCCCACGAGTTGGGAACCGCTGCCCTAAATAATATAAGTATTAAAAAAAATAGATTTGTACTAGTAAATTTTTAATCGAAATGGAAGTTAATTAAAACAAATTAATGTTTTAAATTTGAATTTTATTGTTTGAAACTGAATTCTGCACATTAATTGACAGATTTGGAGTTCTAGTTGGTACCGAACTAAATATTAAAATAACTTTTAATTTTAATTGACTAAAATTATTGTATGGCCAAATGGAGATTTTGCAATTGTCGGGTATCCGGGGCCAATTAAAAAAAAAAAATTATTGTAAAATGAAAATGAAAATAAATTATAAAACTATTTTTACTAATATATAATTATAAATTATATTTATTAAGAACATGTTAGAGAAATTAAACAAGTGTACCTATATGTATATCTATGTTACAGCCTGAGGATGGCGGCTACTAGAACTTCGAAACTGTCAATTACTGGGCAGAATCCAGTCACAAGGCACTAAAATTTAAAACATTAATTTGTTTTAATTAACTCTTGGCCAAGACCAATAGGATCGACGAGTAAACCACATTGTAATCGAATATAAATATTGTGTAAAATGAGATGCCAAAAAGGCTAAAAAATGGAAAGAAAGGATATAATACAGTATGATTGATCTAAATAAGACTATCACTTTAAACTTTTTAAATTCTTTTTTATCTTTAAGAATGTCAGAATTCACTATTGCTTACTGTAAATCAAATATTGTTTATACAAAAGAATTGGAATTAAAATATGAGTAGCCGGAGGGAATAAATGTTATTATTCTTTATTCATCAAGATATGACAGTAGTTAATGAATATATATGTGAAAATTAAATTCTTTCTTTCGGTATTATAATTCGGCTGTTTTTGAAGACACGAATCTTTCTTAATAAGGAATTTATATTCGTGTAGGCTGGTGTTGGTGTTGGTGTTTTGTTAGACTAGAAAAAAAGCAAGAGAGAAACACAATGTCGCGGGGTCCAGGTAAATGCCCCATCGTAAATCTGCGAGGTGTGGTGCATACTAAATTTCCTACCCAAGAGGACTGACTGTCCTTCTGGCTTTCTCAAGAGAAATGTCACTAGTTTTCGATTTCCGAGGACATTCTCATTGACATCTTTTTTTCATGGGATTCCCAGATTAATAATTCATTCGTTCAATTATTCAATTTATTTGGAAAGTTTAAAATCAAATGAAAAATAAGGTTGATTTATATTGGATTTTGGTTTATTATATATTGAAGAGCTGTTTGATTACTTTTTGTAAGTTTTTTTCTATTAAATTATCTCAAATAATTATATTGTATTTTTAACCATGTCCCTTCTGAACTATAAAATTTGAAAATTAAAATTAAATATACAAATTAAACACTAGGTTATTTGTTTCAAAGGTTTTATTAATTAAACTTGATACGTATTTCGACAATTCCTTGTCATCATCAGAAGTGATTACATTCTCATGATGATGACAAAGAATTGTCGAAATACGTATCAAGTTTTAATTTTTAATTAATAAAACTTTTGAAACAAATAACCTAGCTTTTAATTTGTATATTTAATTTCAATTTACAAAATGTTTCAACGAGAACCAACGGTCGAAAGTTTAAATCTTAATAAAATTTGAAGATGAAATAAAAACAAGACTTGTTTTTGGCCCAAATTATTTTATTTTCCCTTGTCGGAGTGTCGGGGACTTAACGTCATCCTTCTTCAGAACAAAGGTGTTAAAAATTCTTAGCACTGCCTCCTTCATATACTAACATTCTTACTTTCCTAACAACTGAAGGAGGCAGTGCTAAGAATTTTTGAACACCTTTGTCCTGAAGATGGGTGACGTTTAGTCCCCGAAACGTCGACAAGGGAAAATAAGTTCTTTTAATTTAATCTTCTATCTGTATTAAGGCCTTCCTCCACATTGTCTTTGATAAAATTTGATTAAATTATAATAATGTTGTAGAGGCTCTTATGTTTTGAGGGTCTTTACAAATAGCTACCTGATGCAATATTTTTTAAATAATATGTCCAACTTTATTGAGGTCTGAAGTTGGACTCTACGCAGTCAGAAACGTCAGCACATTAAAATTTTTATGGAATTACTTTGGCTGTAAGTCTCTTTATCTGGAAACCTTCCTTAATAATAAATTTTATTAAATTAAATAAATATGGGCAGAGTTTAAATGACGAAAGACTTGAATTTTTTTTTAAATTTTATTGCATTGAAATTCTGAAGACTTCACCACCTGTAAAGTGCAATTTCAATTAGGATTACGCTTAAGAGAAAAATTGTAAACAATTTTTCTCTTAATTGCCATTTTCTGTAGACTAATATGTGCTAATACTATAAGTTTCTTACTACTGAAACTGAAAAATTGTATAATGTCTAGTTATGTGGTAGCAACATCAGTTTATTTTTTAATATCATTAAAAAACAAGAATAATTTCCTTTAGATTTTTTTTTGTTCTACTTTTTGACGTTAAATGAATCGTGAAGTGAACAAAAAAGGTGAAGAGAACCACCTTAACATACCATCTTCTTTGTCTTCTTGTTTTTCAAATTAATCACACTATAATTATGTGCTATTCGGATATTCCAATTTTATAATTTTTTTTTTTTATGAAACATCAACCTAAATGAAAATGTCCGTGACGTCACGGTTCCGTCATTGAACAGTAAGAATGATTGACGAATAGCTTGCCTTATTATTATTATTATTATATTTATTTATTTAACTCTGAAAAACTTTTTTTTAAACTAATTTCAAATATCATTAAGATAAATGTATTTCAAAATTACTAAATTAACTCACGTCGCTCAGGGGCCCACATCTTGTGGGTACGTGGATGGCGACCACGAGCTGCCCGAGCTAGGACAGACAGTCTTTCTGTTCTTTGTTTGTCTGTCTCTTCCTTCCTCTTTTCAACAGGCGTCAGACCATGCGACGGGCCGGCCTGTTTTACCCTTCTTTATGAAATCTCAGTATTTTTATTGTATTATCCTTTTTAACCAAATTTGATTTTATCTGATACTATCTGTATCAGTCAAAAATATCCGCTCTAGCAGTATTTGTATATCGATTCTGTTAGTAGCTTTTTTCGTTTAGACATCTTCAAAAAAATAACTACCTTAAGAGGGAATATTTTAGTAATATCCTCCTCGGCGGGCCTTCTTTCTTTTTAAATAAAGACAGAAAACGGGAAATATTAAAATATTACAAATTTATTGTATTATTCAATAAAATATAAATAATAGACATTTTCACATGCTATAAATATAATTGGTTATTTCCTCTATAATAATAATTCTCAACTATTATTTTTTTCTATTATTATAATGTAATTTTAATACTGAAATCTTCCAAGAACTTCCTTTTAATACTAATATATTCTATTTTCATAAAGTATATTACATATTATATAACAACTATTTTAAAAAGTGAACAGAAAATGATAAGAATAATCATCTAATATATAGTATAATACAATTAATAAGTTTGATATTTTTATCTAAAATTTTACTAAATTAATTTTAAGAGTTAAATTCTTAAGTATGGTATAATTTCGTTTGCTTTATTCTTAATTTCACATCTATAAAAGACCGTAGTAAAGTAAGTACATGAAGACCTAACTTATTTTATTTCTTTGGATAGTTTTTGAAAAAATTTGTCAAATATTTTTACTAATTATTAAAAAATTCTTTTTATTAAGAATTTTATTCACATTTTGTATATCTGTTTTGGCTTTACACCACCATTGAGAACTCTTGTCCTTTCTAACGTTATTAAATTCATTCGTTTTTATATACTGGAATATAGGCAACCCTAATGGTCAACTTCTATTAAATTCTCTCAAACTCCTACCTTCCGGCAACTAAACATGAACTACAATATACCTTGAAAAAACGCCTGATTGATAAACAGAATATGGAGATTAAAAATTGAAAAAATTTTCTTAGAAATATTGTCTTATAATCTTATTTTGTAAGTAATAATAAATTTGCCTCTTTCATTATTTAAAATAAAATTGAATATACTGGTAGAGTTTCTGCCTTTTGTGCTTGGGCTCAAGGGTTCGCATATTGTCTCATGCGACAAAAATTTATTTCATTTGGATTGTCTTCTAATCTAATTGAAATAAATAGAGACGGGGTCTCAATGGACTTCGATGCCGAAAAAAATTAAACAAAAAAACTTTCAACTAGCAGCATTAACTAGTCTTTTCAATAGTAAACTAATTGCTTACTTTTTAAAACCTCAATAGAGGAAATGAATATATTTGATTAATTTCCGTTCATTATTCGTTGTATATCTGCAGAGAGAATGAATTTGTGGTCAGGAGAGTAGAGAGAGACAATAGGGCCGAAGGGCCTGCAAAACCACAACACATCCTGACCGTTAGGCAACTTAAGTTGAAGCTTGGACACAACACGACAATTAGGATCCCAAGACGGTTTTTTCTTAAAAGGGTTGTTCTCGTAATTTTGTAATATTTTGAATGTAAATAATTTTTTTGAGAAGGGATAGAAATTACTACATGAAGGCTATGCAGTGTAAAATACCATATAGGCCTATTTATTTTTAAGAAAATTTATATTCTCATTCAGAGTGATTAAAATTCAATGGTTTTTATGTACAGTGAGGGACAATATTAAGTCCCACACATACGTTCTACTTGTGATTATTTCATTGTTTAAAAAAAAAAAAAAAAAAAAAAAAATTATATATATTTTTAATGGAAACTTTCATGGTTCAAACCTAGAAAATATCCAATAAAGATTTTCATTTTCTTTTATAAAAACAATGCAATAATCACAAGTAGAAAACGCATGGGTGTGACTTAATACTGTCCCTCACTGTACGTCTACTTTAAAGAATAATACTCCTAGAAAGAATAAACAATTTTTATCTAGGATTTTTTTTAGACGTTTATTTTAATACTAAATTCTCTCTGGGTTATGATATCTGGTCCAGGACAGGAAATAAACTGATTAGAAATTAGAAAGTTGTAAAAAAATTTGTCCAAATTAATTGTGGAAGTTTAATCCTAATCAAAATAGCAGGTTCTTCATGTAAATTTTAATAAAAAATAATAGATATTTTTTATTTTCAGGATTTTTATTAATTTGAAGACTGATGTGCACAATAGTATCAGTTTTGGTCTATCTGAGAGACCATCATCAGATCTGCTAGGAACATACACAAACATGAGCCATTACAAAAAACAACTAGCTGCAGATTTTCTTCACTTTTCACCTATCCTTATTAAACTACCAGCTATAAGCCCTACGTATCTACCCATTACAAGTCATAACTTCGAAACAAATATACATCAAAGATTTATTTGACTTGTAATGGCTCATGTTTGTGAATTGTTCGTAGCAGATCTGATGATGGTCTCTTAGATAACCCGAAACTGATACTATTGAGCACATCAGTCATCAAATTACTAAAAATCCTGAAAATAAAAAATTTGCATGAAGAACATGCTATTTCGATAAGGAGTAAACTTCCACTATAAACTTATTAATTGTTATTAATACAACTATGTTTCAAAGAATTTGGCCCAGAGAAAAAGATTGCTTAGAACATCGTGGTTCGTAATATTTTTTTAACTTTCAAAATATATTTTAATATTATCTATCTCATGATAATAATTATTGATTAAAATATAAGTTTTCTTCTAGCACTATTTTTTTAAGCACGAAACCATCCCTTGCTTTGAAATATTTAGATTTGTGTAAATAAATAATCGTGTAAATAAATACTCGTTATATAGCGAGTGTAAATATCGAGGAGGCGTGTGACGTTTGCTTAGGCCCTTTTAGTTGACTCTCTTTCCTCGGAGTATGTTTAGCCTAAACCAACATAGCCTTCCTGCCCTTTTTTTTACGGATATTATTTTTCTCTAGCGTGATTGAAATTCTTTTGATTTCTTAGAATGTTAAAATAAATAATTAAATCACGTCAACCTATAAAAAGAAAATTTAATTCGTTGGATTATAGTATAAAAACTAAATTAATTGTGTTTTTGTTTTGAAGATAAAACATGGAAGATGTTATATATAAAAATTTGGCCTTATAACAGGAGTCATCAGCAACAGCGACCAAGATCGTTGCCAAAATACGGTTGAGTGGGCCCGAAAAACAAGCGTGTGGAACTCCCAATAGCGATTGGTATTAATTAAATAAAATATACAGTAGGTATATAATATTGTACAATAAAACCCTAATGGCCTGCCTCTGCAGGAAATCTCTTCATTGAAAGATTGCAATTTCTAAGTGATGAAGTTTGTGAAATTTTATTTTCAACTACAGAAAAACATTCTTTCAACTTCCAAACAGAACCTGAGGGTAGGAATATCTTTTTGTCCTGGAAGTCTTTTTAATATAGCTGGTTAATTGATGTAGTAGAAGGAGAATAAAAAGAGAGAGCAGCTAATTATATTTTCTTTTATTATACCCTCAGTGCTGACGTTTCGGTCCTGTTTAGGGCCATCCTCAGAACATTAGGGTTGTCATCCCAAACGTCAGCACTGAGGGTATAATAAAAGAAAATATAATTAGCTGCTCTCTCTTTTTATTCTCCTTCTACTACATCTTTTTGTCCTAGGGATAAGGAATTTGGTTCTTCTCCTGAACGTCATAAATTTATTTCGCCTAAATTATTATATTGGATACTATTTAATTGAAATAAGTAAGGACGAGTTCTAAATGTTTTTTTTTTATATAGAAAATTGTCCAATTTGAATGAATTCTTGCGATTTTTTTCTTTTTGTCATTTAAGTCCTATATGATAAATTTTTGAGGTAGTTATAAATTTGAATTAGAGATCTAAACAAATGATTTAATCAGCAATATGGTATGTCGCTTTTTGGCGAAAAATGTTTAGGTCTTACATATCACTGATGATCGTATCTCTCTCAATAATCAAATTTCAGATTGCTTCTTTACCCTCCCCCACTCCATTCTTCAATATTTTCCGCCTCTTATACTGAATAAATATTTCTAAATCTTAATAATTTTATAATCTATTAAATAAAATAAATGTTTTTAAATAATAGACAATTTTTTTCATATTAATAAAATAATAAAATTGGAAATTTAATTCAAGTAATTGTCCTCCATGAATTGATAGTACAATTTTCGATGGCATCTTGGGACAAAATTATGTTACAAATCTCTTAAAACAATAAGTAATTTGTCACAAACACACATACACAATTTGTGTGTATCAATCAGAGCATAGAGAGGAGTTCCTCCTCCAATTCTGAATATGTCACGCAATAGTTGCTTAATTTCACAAACACACGCGGCGTTCGCAGGGATCTTCATATTCACAAATTATTATCAATGCAATTTCAAATTGAATTATAATGCCCTTTTAGATAATAGCGAATTTTTCTCTTATATACTGAAATGGATCAAAACTCTAGAGACAGTAAATTATTGACTATCAAATGTCCATTACATTAAGCTTAATTTAACCATGTACAAGGAGTTCTAAGAAAGTATATACTTAAAATAATTTATATTAAAATTAATTTTTTATATCTTATATTTTATTGTATTAATAAAAAATATTATTATTAAGTTATTTTGGACTCAACCAGGACTAGATTTAGCAATAGGTAAGGCTATGAGGCCTTGTTCAGTCCATACTAAAAAAATAAAATATTAAAAAAAATATATCTTATTTATTTTCTCCTCAGACTAGGTCTACTGGTTTCGCCGCTGAGGGGAGAAATAAAAAATATATTGCTAAATATATATATGGGGCATTCCACGCCAAATCGAAAAATTTGTTTGAAAAATTTTAATTTCATCCATTTTTTAATATTTTGTAGTACTCCTTAAAAATTCCTCCTGGTGAATTTTGAGATTTTTTTTATCGGTTCAGATTTAAAAAAAAAACCCTCTTTTTTGGTTTTTTGCTCGTAACTCCTACAAAAATGGTCCGATTTCCAATTTTTTTTTTTTTGAATAATTTTGTCATTTTAAAAATTTCAAAATTTTTGTCATTTTCTGAAAATCTTGCATTATTCGATTTTCCTGAAAATTTTTGGTAACAAACGACTATTCATTCCACAACACCTGAGGCGGTTCCGGTTGTGGGTACTCCATGAGCACTATTTTTTAAAACTTATTAATAGGAAAAATTTTCAAAAATCGAAAAAACCCATAAATAATAATACATTTTTGAGAATCGTCAAATTGACATATTATATTCCTGCTACTCCTGTTAGCTACCACAATCAAGAATTGTTATAAGAGAAAAAGTTGGGGGGTCTCATCAAAATCAAGCTACTCACGGAAAATTAGCTGTTGAAATTGTCACCGAAGCAATAATTATAATAAAATAAGATCAAAATATTAAAAAAAGTTAGTAGAGACAAGTTAAAGTACACAATATCTAAATCTCAATAAAGTCAAAAGTAAAATACTTGCTTTGCAGTAGATTAAAAAGTATTCCGTATAAAATGAAATCATTTTTAATAAATAACCCTTTGAAATCATCAGTTGAATATCAGTAAAGTTATAATTTTATAAAAGAAAAATTAAAAAAATTTTAAAAGTTACTCACCAAATAAAGGATTTCTGGAGAAAATATGACAAGCGGAGAGATGATGATGTTAACTGGATGGCCCACAAAAGCCTTACTAAATGATAACACTGAGGTAGAGAGCCAGGTAGCTTTGCAACCATTCGGGACCTGTGGAAACATGTATTATATCAATTAAAAAACTATAAATCTACCTGGTATATGGGGCATTGCAAATCTCTTTGATATCTGAGCTATCTGATATCCCAGATAGCCCAAAAATTTTTAAATCTAAAATAATAGTAGAAAAAAAATCTCATTTTTTTGACGAGGTTCGCTCTTGTGGTTCATTGTTAAGCTTCCAATAACAAATTTATGAATAAGAAAATAGAACATTTTTTTATTCCTTATTTATGTAAAAAAAAAAAAATAAAATTTAACGAGAATTTCATATAAAATTGTTTTTGTGTCAAAAAAAAGAAGAGAGATACTCAAATAAAAAAAAAGAAGGTCCTGGTATTTGTGAAGTATATTTGCACAGACAAGTTTTAAATTGAATATCGTGAAAGAAAAAGTATCTTTACACATCCCTGTTTGAAAAGTCCTCCCCCCTCCACCATCACCACCACTACACTACCCTGATGGATTCACGTCCCTAACTTAAGACATATGTAACTATACGTGAATGCGCATGTGTGTGTTTAATCAAAGCTTGATGGATGTTCGGTTGGTTTTGGCTCTGGCCATCCAGATACGGGATTTAATTCATAGATAGCATTCACAAGAGGAGAATTTACTGGAGACGTTATAGCAAGAGAATAGAGGAGAGATAGGGAAGCTTAGGAGTAAAAAAAGAGGGGGAGGGATGAAAATTGCATTTGGATAGTGATTGATTAACTGGTCCTGTTTAATAATAACCAATCAACTTTTTTCTTTTCAATGATTTATATTTAATCTGAAGAGCATATGAGTGATTTGAAGGTCAGAGACCTATTTCTATTTTTGCACAAGGCAGAATTAAATTTGGTTTTTTAAAAATTAATAAAATAAAATCTTCTTTATATTGGCATTTGAATTAGAGTAGACGCGGATTTTGGCGATTGTTGCTCCTAAAATGAGATTTTTTTTTCTTCTAAATTTATTTATTTTTACTTTCTCTTACCTATGTATATATGTAATATATATAGAGAGAGAAAGTATTGGATTCATGTCAAAAATTCGATGTCGAGATTTTGATGGATCTTCACGTTTTGAGGTCCCCTGAATCGAAAAGTGGTTTTTGCGACATGGTCTGTCTGTGGGTGGGTGGGTGGGTGGGTTTGTGGGTGTGTGTTCAATTTTAAGCATGAAGGAATTGAGCTAGGAGGTTGAAATTTTATATTTAAGTTAAACACCCCCGGGACCGGAAAAATAAGCTTTTAATCAAAATCGGCCAAAGAGTACTAGTACTTTACTGATGTACTTTTTCAGTTTTTTTCGATTTTCTCAAAATTTGCTTCAACGATTTTTTTTTTAAATTCATAAATCAATTATTTTTTAGATTCTCTTTAAAATGTATATTCTCATTTTGCAATTGAAATCTTCTGAAGACCACTTTACTCTTGTATTTCATAGGGAAGATAGGAGAAATGGTTGCCATGGTAACAAAATATAAATATTTTTTCCATACTTATAAATTTTACATCTGAATTCATATGTTCCGTACTGTCGGGAACTAAATATATGTCGACACAAAAAATCTGGTGTGACAATACAGAACACAACTTTCGATTACCGAAGGTAAGAGAAAGTTGTGTGCTGTGCGCCAGTCACACCAGTTTTTTATGAAATAGAGAAAGTATTGTAATTTTTTATTTATTTGTATTTTATCTAATAGCAGAGAGATAGAGGAGATGATTTCCCGGCAAGGGAATTTGAACCCGTGTTGTGTATAGGGACATAAAAAAGTATCAATACTTACTAGTATCGATACTTATGTTCCGATACTAGTACTTTTTTGCTCGATACTTTTTTCGACACTTTATCGAATAAAAACTACTTATCAAATTTAACTTTTTTTTTTTTAAGTAAAAGAGAGATTACAATTATTATTTACCTTGATTTTTAATAATAATTGTAATCTCTCTTTTATCCGTCTTTTGTTTTTTGATTCTTGTTAAGGGCAGATGAATAAATAAATTATAAAATATATATTTTTCTCAAATAATGTGATTTTTTTTTTTTTAAATAATGTGATATTTATTGTGATTTTTTTTTTTAAATTGTGTGAGATTTTTCTGTATATACAGTATTTTACTTTTGACGTGATTTTTTTTTATAATGTGATATTTTTTTGTAGTGTGATTTTTTTTTTTTTATTGATGATATGTTATCTTTCTGGAAGGAAGATTTTTTTTTTTTTAAACACGCACACTTTTTTCTCATTCACACTCACATTCACACAGTCTTTTCGGCAACTTAGGCCATTTAAGACTTTAAACGATATCCGTTATTGATAATATACACATATTAGGGGTCCAGGCATTCTTATTTAAGCCATTTGATATCCAAATGGCTTAAATAAAATCATCGGACTGGTGCTTCCCAAATTAATGGACAGCACTCTGTTTGGGAATTGTGAAATAAAAAAAAAATGACATCAAGTACATTTATTTATACTAAGGTATACTATTGGTATCCAAATGAATAGTTTATTTTATTTTAAATTAAATTCCCTAATACCGAAAAATTTGAGTTCCTCTTAAGACGACTCAATTTTGCATCCATTCAGTAGGCCAATGCGATAGTTTATCAAAATTTCTAAAACTATATCGATACTCGAGTGCTCTTATGCTTTGACTTGCACAAGAGTAAGTCTATTTAATATACGTTGAGATGTTCTTAAAAAAAATTGAAAAGTTTTACCTATTTTAAATAAAAAAGGCAGGCAACCACGCCAGCGTGAGAGTGAATTAAATGAAAGGAAGATAGAAAAAGAGAAGAGAGTGAGAGAGAGATTGAAATTCATTTGAACCTGTCTATGTATGATGGCTGTGAAGGCTGCTCATATATAGGATACTATATCCCTATATAGAGAGATTTGTCTATCTCATTTTGGCCAAGTTGAGCCAGCCTGACTGAATTCTCTGTATAGATAAATACATTCATAGAGCCCCGGTCTGATCTTCTTTCGTTGCTTTGAATATAAGATGAAATTATTCAAAGATGAAGATATCTTTGCTTCTTCTCTCTACAGGAGGATTTTATTATTCGCACATGAAATGAAATTTGTTAAAAAATCGAACTGACTACACTTTGTTAATAAAATTAATCTTACTAAAAATTTAATTTGAAAATGTTAATAATTAATTTCAAGCTGAGATTGGAGGAAAAAAAAATTAGTTAAAAAAAAACTTAGATAAAACATAATGAATTGTAAAGATAGCTGGGAGGGGCGTTGTTTGGGCCCCTGGAAAGCTATTTAGTTAGCAACAGTCCGCTAATTGGTCGTCCGGAATGTCGCAGTGAAAAAACACAAAAACACTCATACACATGCATATGTATACATTCCAAAGTGGGACATTATAAGCCTCAGCCCATCCGCCTTGTGGAGAACAAATAAATGGGCCTTGGGTAAAAAATTGACCGAGTTGTGAAATTAATTTATCCTTTATTCTATAAAAACGATTCACTATTGGTGATTATTCAAATCAATTACTAAAATATATAAATAAGTCTTTTGTATAGTCATTTAGGAATAAACTGCTTGTAGACACGTGTAAAGCAAAAACAGTTAAAAGGATATTCAAGTAATTTCATTATTTAAGCTTGAGAACTCGATCTTCTTCTTAATATTTGAGGGTCTGCCTAATGAAGGGGAAACGGGACAGTAAGAATAATCAAGCCGATCCCGTAGCATGACCTAATAATTGAAAGAAAAGAGCGAAGGCTGCTATGAAAGAATTAGTCTTAGCTCGAGTAACTCTTAATAGTATCCCTATTTTCACTAGATGAGAATCCCTAAGTGAAGATATCTCAACTTCTTTAGATGCCCTTTAAAAATTAAGTCATCAATTTCGTGAAATTTGTTTGAAGTATACAGTGAGGGACAATATTAAGTCCCACCCACGAGTTTTCGACTGGTGATTATTTCATTGTTTTTATAAAAGAAAATGAAAATCTTTATTGAAAATTTTCTAGGTTTGAACCATGAAAGTTTCCATTAAAAAATATATAATATTTATTTTAAAAACAATGGAATAATCACAAGTAGAAAACGCATGGGTGGGACTTAATAAATTGACCCTCACTGTACACTTTACTGGAGTACTTTTTCAGTTTTCATCACTGGAACAATTTGATTTAAATTTCATTAATCATATATTTTAAAATCTCTTTAAAAAATATATTAATAAGATTTTTTCTAAAACGTGTTTGAAGTACATTTTATTACATTCTCTTATATGCAAATATGCAATATTTTCAATGGAAGCATTCCTAGTTCAGCGCCATCTATGAAACGCAAGTGGTCAAGTTTGGAACTAAGGAGCTATGGAAAACTAAATATATCTCGACACAAAAAGATCTAATAACTGGTGTGGCAGCACAGTACACAATTTTCGATTTCCTAAGGTAAGAGAAAGTTGTGTGCTGGGCGACCACTCACACCAGATTTAAAAAAATAATTTTATTTTTTACGTATTGAATTTTTTTTAATCTATTAGGTGAATACATAAATTTTTATAGACCACTAACTTTTATAAACATAATTTAATGATAAATTTTACATACTTTTTCTTAAATAGTCTAAATCTAAAGGAATAGTTTCACCTTTTTGACTTTGATAGAGCCTTGGGGACAACACGCAATGAAACTAATTTAAGTACATAAGAGGATATATAATTATATATTCACAAACAAATGAAATACAAAATTATAACCAACAACTTCCTATTAATGCTATATATGTGTTTAATCCAATATATAATTGAGTAAAAAATATTAATTATCATAGGATGTCTATACAAAGGCAATTGCAAGATAATAAGAGGCAAGCTTGAAAAGTTTCAGTCAGAAATGATATAAATTTGAAAATTATTTGTCTTTTTATTTTTCCAGAAATTGTAAAAAAATAATAGGTCTGAAGTTTATATGAAGTTAGCGACACTAATTAATCTAATAGGAAAATCATAATGAAGAACAGAAAATTGATTAAATTATTTCCAGAAAAAAGAATTTAAAAAAAAAATTGGAAAATTATTATGAATTAAAGAAAATTATAATGTATGGGAACCATTTAAAAAATTGCCATTCACGAATTAAAAATTTTTTTTTGTTCGGTATAATATTGTTTGAATAAATACAAAAGAAATTTTTTTCTTTTTTTTTATTGAAAAGAGAAAAATTTCTCAAACAAAATATTTTATTTATGATCTGGTGAAGAAAAAGCTTAAGCCCCTCTATCCCCCATTCCCCCAAAATATTTTTTAAATAAATAAATAAATAAATAAATTTATTACGACCCGCTTAGAGGCACCAGTCCTCGGTGGCAGGTCCAACAAACACAATACAAATTTACGTTTCCAAGAGAAGTTAGTAAACTAGATATATTAATTAAATTTAAGGCATTTGGATACCAAATGGCTTATATAAAAATGCCTGGACCCCATATATGTATAATAATAAATAACGGATATGGTTTAAAGTCTTAAAATGGCCTAAGTTGCCGAAAAGACTGTGTGAATGTGTGTGTGAGTGTGAGTGTGAATGAGAAAAAAGTGTGAATGTTAAAAAAAAAAAAATTAAATTTAAGGATGGGGGCATGGCAATAAGGAAGATCAACAGCCACCAAGATCGTTGTAATGTCAAGCATAAAAGAAGCCCGGGTAGGTGGCCCAGAAGAACCATTACCCCGGTTGTTACCGATACAAAAAATATTAAAATATTTATGTACTGATACGTTCAACACCTACATAGCCTCAGAGGCCGAGAGAAGAATAATTCAAAAAATAAATAAATTTAATATCCATCTTTTATGGGAGTCGTCAGAAGAAATAAAAATTCATTATAATTTTAAACACCTTTAGCTCAGAGAAAGAAGTCTCGCAATTGTTCAAAGAATTAGAGTTTCAGAGCTATAAAAATGAATTTCAATTATATTGATTACGGCCTCAATTAATTTAAATAAATAAGAACGCCCCCGGGTCTTGGTGTAGGGGTTAGCGATGCTGGTCATTTGTATCAATGGTCGCGGGTTCGCATCCAGTCTCACGCGACAAAAATGTATTTAAATTGAATTGTCTATTAATCAATTTAAATAAATAGGAACGGGCCAAAGATGCCGAAAAAGACCTTAAATACAAATTAAAAAAAATAAATAAAGACTAAATTGTCCCAGATGCCGAAAAGACATCAAACGTTAAAGGATTTTATATTCCCATCCAATGTACAAAAACATTTAAAAAATTTTATTTTGAATATAATAATTCTTTCAATTAATCATTCAATCAAGTGTTGGTCCATTAAATCATACACTAAATAAACAATAACTCCACATATTTTTCTAATCAAAGCTTTAGGTTTAGATTGCTAGATAACTTTATTCTTGCTCTATGAAAAACCGCTCAGTCATTAAGCCCTAGCTTTGCCTTCTCATCAGCATCATCATCATCATCATCATCATCATCAGCTTGGCTCTATGTATATGTATGTGTGCCCCTATCAAAATCTATTAACTTTCATTTATCGTGATTGGATCGGTTTGACGTCATAGGCTCGTTAACAAAACAGTCTGTTGGTCAAGACCTCTCGGTTAATTGGTTGTCCGTTGATGTTTGATGGTGGTGGGGGTGATATTCGCATAAGATGGGTCACCCAAGTCATTGAAAAGCTTCTTGAACAAAAATTAATTTTTAATAATTTTTTCTAAAAACTTTCACTTATTATTGTAATTATTCAAATATTCATACAAACAAATTGTTCACCGAAAACGTTTATTTGAAAAAATTTGATAGTGAAATGTTCCAAAAAAAAATCTGGTGCGCTGGTCGCACAGCACACAACTTTCTCTTAGCTTCGGTAATCAAAAGTTGTTTTCTGTGCTTGTCATACCAGATTTTTCGTGTCTACATATGATTAGTTTCCGCCGATATATTAGAATTCAAGATATAAAATTAATAAACATGGGAAAATATTTATTTTGTTATCATGGCGACCATTTCTCCTATCTTCCCTATGAAGTACAAGAGTGAAGGGGCCTTCAAAAGATTTCAATGGCAAAATGAGAGCAACTAAAAAATATTTGATTTTTGAATTTTAATCAAAATCGTTAGAGCGAATTTTGAGAAAATTGAAAAAAAAAAAAAAAAGAAAAAAGAAAATTGAAAAAGTACTAGTTCTTTTTGGCTGATTTTGTTTAAAGGCTATTTTTAATGCTCCAGGGGGTGTCTAACTTAAATATAAGTTTTTTTTACTTCCTCTTACGTCTATATATTTTAATATATAGAGAAAATTCAATGTCGAGATTTTGATGGATATACAAGTTTGAGGTCCCCTGAAACAAAACAAAAATGGTTTTCGCAACATCTGTGTGTATGTGGGGGGGGGGGGGCGTGCATAGGCGCCGACTCCATGGAGCCAAAGGGGCTCGAGCCCCCCTAATGCTGAGGGAATAGGGGCCCAGCCCCTCCCCCCCCCCAGAAAAAAACGCTTCGCAATCGTTAAAAAATCAAAAATTTTAAACATTTAACCCATACTCCCTGTGTGTCTGTGAACAAAAGCAGTTGAAATTTATATTTAAATTAGGCACCCCTCTGGCACGTGACACGAAGCTTTTGAACGAAATTTGACAAAGAGTACTATTACTTTACTGATGTAATATTTTAAGTTTTTTTCGATTTTCAACGATTTTGATAATAAGAATGCCTGGACCCCCAATATGTACTGTATATTAATTAATAACGGTTATCGTCAAAGTCTTAGATGGCCTGAGATGCCGAAAAGTCTGTGAGAATGAGTGTGTGAGTATGAGTGTGAATGAGAAAAAAGTGTGAGTGTTAAAAAAAAAACGATTTTGATTAAGATTCAAAAATCATTTATTTTTTAGATGTTCTTTAAAATGTATGGCATTGAAATCTTCTGAAGAGCACTTTACTCTTGTACTTTATAGCAAAGTAGGAGAAATGCTGGCCATGGTAACAAAAATAAATATTTTCCCATACTTATAAATTTTACATCTTGAAATTAGAATATACCGTACTGTCGGAAACTAATCATATGTCGACACAAAAAATCTGGTGTGAAACAAGCATAGAACACAACTTTCGATTACCGAAAGTACAAGGGCGGATACAAGGGGGGGGGGGGTAAAGGGGGGGAATTACCACCCCTTGAGATCTAAAAAAAATGTATTTTTAATGTAAAATTTTAAAAATTAATACTTAAAAATTTGATTTGTATTTATATTCTGTCAAACAAGTACAGAATTCGCCTTTAAATTACCGAAATTAAGAAGAAATTGCGTGCTGTGCGATCAGTCCCTCTAGATTACCCCCCCCCCCGAGAAACACCTCTGGATCCGCCACTGCGAAGGTAAGAATAAACAGAGAAAGGTGTTCTGTGCGACCAATCATAGCAAATTTTTTTATCGACCGAAGCGCCAATTTGTCGCCTAGAGGGTCGGTGGCAAATCCAAGAAACACAACATTCCCTCCAATTAAAAAAAAAAAAAAAAAAAAAAAAAATTACACGTAAAAAATCCCATTTTGCTTTGAAGACGTTTTTTTAGAACTTAACAATGGTAATTTGATAATGAAATCGAGTAAATTATTTATTATAAAGGCCACTACTAATTATGACAATTAGAGAGATGAAACAAAAATTGAATTTAACATGACTAACCTTCAACTAAGCGCAGGTTCGTTTGATTTTTGTTTTTTAATATCTTGAAGATATTATTTTTTTAATTATATTTTCTATTTCACACTTTATTAATTCGATTATTCAATAACTATTTGGCAATAATCACGACACTTGTATAAACGAAGACATTTCTTTGACAACTGAAGCGCCAATTTGTTGGGTAGAGCATCGGTGGCGAAAAATGGAAACATAATGATCTCTTAAAAAAAAAATTCGGAGAAATCAAATAAAAATAATAAATCTTGTTTTTGTCTTTAAGAAAATTTTAAAATATTGAAAGACGTATTTTAGCATTATAATATTCTAAATAAAGACATACTATTATAAAGAAAATATAATTTTAAAAAGTTGAGTGAATAATTTTTCTCATTTACTCCGAAGATCAATATGAAAAATGGAATGGATCTACTTATTTGAATAAGTGATTGTTGATCTGACCAATAGAGCTCCCAATGTTCATTAACATGAATTATTTTATCTTGTGATTTTTGTTGGTGAATTTGGATCTTATCAGTGAAAAGAACAAAGGATCTCAAAACCAAGTGTGCTGACTTTAACACCATTGTTCGAAGGAAGACAACAATAAGTAAGTAATATTTAAACAATTATTGTTAATATATTAAATTATCAAACTCCTGTCATTGTCCTAGCACTGCGACTCCTTTTATAGTTGTAAAATCTCGCGTGACTGTTACCTTTGGTAATCGAAAGTTGTGTTTTGTGCTTGTCACACCAGATTTTTCGTGTCGATATATATTTAGTTTCCGCCAATATATCAGAATTCAAGATTTAAAAATCTGATGTGATGGTCGCCCAGCGCACAAGGGCGGATCCAGAGGTGTTCCTCGGGGGGGGGGGGGGTAATTTGGTGTGACTCGTCGCACAGCACACTATTTTTTCTTAATTTCGGTAATTTAAAGGCGCATTCTCTACTTGTTGGCCAGAATATAAATACAAATCAAATTTTTAAGTATTAATTTTTAAAATTTTACATTAAAAATAAATTTTTTTTCGAAAAAAAGGTATTTTTTTTAAATCTCGGGGGGGGGGGGGTAATTACCCCCCTTTACCCCCTCCCCCCTTGTATCCGCCCTTGCCAGCGCACAACTTTCTCTTATCCTTCGGCAAGGGAAAGTTGTGTACTGTGCTTGCCACACCAGATTTTTTGTGTTGAGATATATATTTAGTGTCCGAAGGTAGAGTACATTTGAATTCAAGATTTTTTTTTTTTTTTTTTTTTTAAAACATTCACACTTTTTTCTCATTCACTCTCACACTCACACACACATTCACACAGTCTTTTCGGCAACTCAGGCCATTTAAGACTTTAGACGATAACCGTTGTCATTAATATATATATTGTAGGTTCAGGCATTTCTATTTAAGCCATCTGGTATCCAAATGGCTTAAATAAAATCATCGGACTGCCTGGGGTCCGAACCCGCGAAGTTTGGTATAGGAGGTAGGCACGCTACCTACTACGCCAAACTCGGGGGCAATTCAAGATGTAAAATTTATAAACAGAAAAATATTTTTATTTTTTTACCATGGCAACCATTTTTCCTATCTTTCCAATGAGGTACAAGAGTAAAGTGGTCTTCTAAAGATTTCAAGGGCAAAATTAGATTATACATTTTAAAGAGGATCTAAAAAAATTGATTTTTGAATTTTAATCAAAATCGTTACAGCAAATTTTGAGAAAATCGAAAAAAACTGAAAAACTACATCAGTAAAGTATTAGTACTCTTTGGCCGATTTTGATTAAAAGCTTATTTTCACGCTCCGGGGGGATATATAACTTATATATAGCCGTCGGGGCTTGGTGTAGAGGTTAGCGTGCTAACCTCGTATACCAAACGTCGCGGGTTCGGACCGCAGGCAGTCCGATGATTTTATTTAAGCCGATATTTATTAAAACTTATAATAGATATAAATATATTTATAATATCCCTCTTGATTGCTCTTATGGAATTTTCTATTTCTATGCTCGTTTGCCGTTATGAAATTTAATAAGCAACAAGTAAAGAAGTCGTTTGTTGTTTGTCGAAAGACAGAGTGTAGAGAGAGGTGTGGGTTGTTTGAGCAAACGGTGAAGAGTAAAAGACACGTAATGTTTGACAACTCGAGGGACATATGTTATATATTGAAGACATTTAAAACTCAAAACACACGCTCACTCGATTGGACACGCGTATGGGTGACTTAATGAAGTAATGAATACAATTGAATTTCAGCCCCACGACGATTTTTAATTTCACTTTATTTTATTGCAAAGGAAAATCATTTAATTCAAGAATAGTAATACATCTCTAAAGCATGTCATTTTATATAATATCAAGTACTTTTAAAATTTTTTCAATTTTTTATTATTAGCCTAATAATAATAACTGTGTAAGACTAAGTACCAAAAATCACTAAGATTACTGATGAACAATCAACAATGGGCCAATTGGAGTGCCAAGGATCAATTATGAGAGCTTTATTAAATAATTTTGTTTTAGAAAGTTTTTGAGCCTTCGGTTATTAAGGATCCAAACCAAGAATATTGAAAAACGATATCAAGAGTTTGGTGGGTACGAATTTAACAAATTATTTAATCCTTGTCGACCGCTATAGGCTGATGCTTCCTATAAATTACTATATTATTATATATGTAAGGGACACCTTAAAAAACCTTCATTGGCACCGAAGATGGCAAGCTTTATGGTTACTGAAATGTCTCTCTAGATCAGTGGTTTCCAACCGGCTTGCCCGGACCAAGGGTGCCGCGTGAGTGGCTAAGGAGTGCCGTGAGATATTGAGATAAACCAAAAATACTACCCTATACTTAAGCTAACAAAACTATTGATGTATTTTATTTATTCAGTAGTCGCCGAAGGCGGGCTTTTCCACTTGTTATTTAATATTTCAATACATTTACATATAAAACTTAATTTTTTTTAAACTCAAGGAAGGGTGCCCCCTAGTGTGCAATGTTATTCCCAACGATCCGTAGGGATGCCGTGAACTTCAAAAGGTTAGGAAACTCTGCGGTATTTAATCATTTATCGCAGATATCTATATCTAGGCTTACACATATTGTATCGTTTTTACTCTAACAAAAATAATATAAATTGGCTTCCAATCAATAAGAATAATATAAAATTTTATAAAAATCAGAGCTCTTGGAAGGGCAAATGTCCCCCTGCCCCCTCCCCAAATGACGCCACTGACTGCAGGTATTGATTAATAAAGAGGCTTAGGCCTTTTCAGTACATAGGCCTACCCGAAACTGAAGAAGATTAGCTGAACGCTATCGAAACCAGCAATGATTTGTTAAAGATTTTTAAATAAATATAATTTTTTGAAAAAATTGTATTTTTTTATGTACTGTTTTATTAATGTATTTAATGTATTTTGTACAATGTTAAAACTGGCAGGCCTATGGCCTATGGCTAAGAGACAAAATAAAAAAAAAAATACTTAATTATTTAAATTTTTTAGTCTATAATTTATTTCAAGTTCAAAATCAAAATGAGCTTTAAATTAGCTCAGGAATATTATTAAAAACCCAAGAAATTCACCTTGGTATATTAGACTCGATTTGATAAAACACACCATGTTTTAAAGTTTAGTGTAATGCCAGTTTTTATTACATTATAAAATTTCAAGCTTCAAAATCCGGGTTCATAGTGTGAAAACGATAAAATTTACATACATATATTAATATCTGATATCGTCTTAGAAAATAAATAATCCCACCATCCGGCTAATATATTATATTATAACTTAAAATCGGGAAAGATAGAAAGTCACGATTACACGTTATGAATGTAACAGCGCCACTCTTCCTTTATTCGTTCCCTCTCTACGAAATTGATTTTACAAAATTAAATTCATTGAAGCAAAAGTGTATATATCTAGGCTAATGGAATATATCTAGTGAGAGAGAAGAGATTTGAGAAGGGCAATTTCCTGTCCATGTGAAAATGTTTAACCCTTTATGTATATGTTTAACATCAGCAGCCTATAGCCCTTTGGTATCCATTTCTCCACAAATGGAATAGGAAGAGGAGGAGGTGAAGCTAATTATATTTAGCTCATAAATCCAGTGATAATTTCCTATTGTCTGTTACAAACTTTTCTTTATAAAGAATTCCAGAATAAATTATTCCTATAGGAATATTTTTATCTCACTTGTTAAATAAAAGAAAATATATTTTTTTGAAGAAGATTATTTCTTTCTTCTCAATATTGTAGAGTTTGTAGTTAGATGGTTGTACTGTATATATATATAAAGGAGGAGGTGAAGCTAAATAACTTTACTTTCCATTACCTGTATATATATATAAATCAATATATAGGTTTATATTTTTCTCTAGAAAGTATTGGATTCATCTCAAAAATTTGATGTCGAGATTTTGATGAAAATACCTGTTTTGAGTCCCCAGAGTTAAAAAAAAAGTGGGTTTTCTATGTCTGTCTATGTGTCTGGGATCAAAATATATCAAGAACGAAAAGAACTAGGAGGATTTTATATTAAAGTTTGGTATCTTCCTGCTACGTAACATGAAGCATTTGAACAAAATCGGCAAAAGTGTACAAGTACTTTACTGTTGTACTTTTTCAGTTTTTTCGATTTTCTCAAAATTCACTCTAATTTTAATTAAAATTCATAAATCAATTATTTTTATATTTTTATACATTCTCTTTAAAATGTAGATTCTCATTTTGCCTTCAAAATTGTTTGAAGCACATTTTACTCTTATACTTCATAGGAAAGTTAGGAGAAATTGTTACCATGCTAACACAATGTTTTGTTTTTTTTTAAACAGTCACACTTTTTTCCCGCTTACATGCACAGAGTCTTTTCGGCAACTTAAGGCATATAAGATTTTACGATACTCATATTTTTCTTAATATATTTTGGGGGTCCAAGCATTTAGTTACTAAATGGCTTAAATAAAATCATCGCACTGCCTGGAATTCGAACCCGAGACTCTTAGTATAGAAGGCCAGCTCGCTAGTGACTACACCAAGGCCCGAGGGCTTTATGTTTTTCTATATATTTTACATTTTGAATTCTATCTAAGCCCCCGGGTGTGGCGAGGTAGGTAGCGTGCCTACCTCCTATACCAAACGTCGCGGATTCGGATCCAGGCAGTCCGATGATTTTATTTAAGCCATTTGGATATCAGATGGCTTAAATAGAAATGCCTGAACCCACAATAGATTAATATATATTACAACGGTTATCGTCAAAGTCTTAAATGGCCTAAGTTGCCGAAAAGACTGCGTGAATTGTGTGTGAGTGTGAGTGTGAATGAGAAAAAAGTGTGAATGTTTTTTTTTATAAAAAAAAAAAAAAAAAAAATTCTATCTAATGTAGGACCTACTGTCAGAAACTAAATATATGTCGATACATAAAATCTGGTGTGACAAGCACAGAACACAACTTTCATTTATTCAAGGTAAGAGTGTGACCAGTCACACCAGTTTTTTTAAATAAATTTAATTAATTATGATTTGTCAGCCTTGACTTTTTTCATCAATCACTAATAAATTTTTTTTATGCTGTATACAGTATGAGGGTGGGGATCGCATCATTGTAAAGTCCTCGGCAGAGTAAATCTCATAAATAGGCCTATATAATAATAGCTAAAATCAAGAAAGATACCATGGGAAAAAAAAATGTATCCAAATATTTGGTAATTATTTTCTTTTATTTTTTTAATAAATTCAGACCTATATATATATCAAATTTAAATTATATATTTTAACATAATATATTTTAAAATATTTTCTCTCTACTAATTGCTGTTATTATTGTTGATTATATTTTTTTAATTTTAAAAATTTGAGTATTATATTTATTATTCTTCTTTTATTATAATTTTATATTAATAACTTTCTTATTGGATGAATTTATGTTATCTGCGCAATTTACAACATGCAAAAGTTGATTGACCTTTAAAATTGGATTTCTAAGTGGATTGATTCAACCAAAATTACAACTAAATTTAATTTAATTTCTATATGTGTTGCGTTTGAGGATGAGGACCACGTTGATTGATTTGTTCTTATATAACCCCCACCATTCGTTCCAATCCCTCTCTTCTCTCTCTCTCTCTCTCTCTCTCTCTTTATCCACGACAATTTCCAATCACTTGATTCAATTAGTTAGTAGCCACTTCATCAACATCATCATCATCATCATCTTTTCAAATATCGTGATGGCACGGAATTTCTCAAGCAAAAACTCAATCTAAAATAGTAATTTAATTATAAAAATTGGATTATATTACTTTTTTTTACATTTAAATATAAATTTTATTTATTCTTGCCTAATGTGTGTGTGTGTGTGTGTGTGTGGGTGTGTGACTGTGAACAAAATATCTCAAGAACGGAAAGAGCTAGGAGGTTGAAATTTTATATTTAAGTTACCCCCCCTTGGCACGTGACACGAAGCTTTTGAACAAAATCGGCCGAAAAGTACTAGTACTTTATTGCTGCACTTATTCAGTTTTTTTCGATTTTCTCAAAATTCGCTCCAACGATTTTGATTAAAATTCATAAATCAATTATTTTTTAGATGCTCTTTAAAATGCCAATTCTGAAGACCACTTTACTCTTGTACTTGTACCGCACGAAAAGTGTTTAACATTGGCTCTAATTTAAAAAAAAAAACAAAAACATTCATACTTTTTTCTCATTCACACTCACATTCACACACACATTCATACAGTCTTTTCGGCAACTTAGGCCATATAAGATTTTGCCGATAACCGTTGTAGAGAAAATATCTATTGTGGGGTCAGGCATTTCTATTTAAGCCATCTGGTATCCAAATGGCTTAAATAAAATCATCGGACGCCTGGGTCCGAACCCGCGACGTTTGGTATAGGAGGTAGGCACGCTACTTACTACGCCAAACCCGGGGGCGGCTCTAAGGGGCGTCACACCTGCGCTCTGCTCCGCTCGCGAGCAGTTCGCGGCTCGAAGTTCGTTGCTCGTTGAAATTATTTATTTTGACGAACCTGCGCGATCCAAAGAGATGGATCGGGCGAGCAGCTCGGAGCGGCTCGCAAGCATCTCAAAACAACAACAACAAGCAGCTCGCGAGCGGAGCAGAGCGCAGGTGTGTACGCACCCTAATAATGACAATGAAATGTTTTTTTTCAATTGATTTAACAGATGTTTCCACAGGTCCAGAATGATTGCAAACCTACCTGGCTATCTACTTCTGTGTTATCATTTAGTAAGGCTTTTGTGGGCCATCCAGTTGTGGTGTGATCAAAGAGTCCCTCCCTTCCAACATTGACACATTATATCCCTGCTACTCCTGTTAGCTACCACAACCAAGAAATGTTGTAAGAGAAAAAGTTGGACGTCTAATCAAAACAGCACACAACTTTCTCTTACCATCGGTAATCGAAAGTTGTGTTCTGTGCGACCAGTGGCAAAAAAGTCAATTCAACAAAAATTGTTGGATGATCCTTCCTCTTTTAAATGTAGTTCTTTACTAGCGCGACTCTTGTTTTATAACTAACACTTATTTAGCTCTCGCTTATAATGATATTTCATATCATTTTGTGGGAAAATAAAAGATGAAATAAGCTATATAGTAGATATAAAAAAAACTCATATATTCTAAAAACAAGGGATTCTCATTAAATTGATAACATTTAGACATTTAGTTGGATAAATGAAATTGTTTTGATAATAAATTTTGAGCTCGAGACTGGCAGGAAATTCATCTGCGTTCTGTCTCCATCTGCTGTATATTTGAATGTTTATGACTTTCCATTTGCTCATGTCAAAATAGTGATAATTTTTCAATTAAAATGACTATATTCAATATATGGATATAGCTACATAGAATATGATTCGATCACTAGAAATTGAAATAGATTTACTATTTATACTCGTTTAAATGCGGTAAGTCTAGCATATACGTAAACATATGAATACATCCATCTGAAAATGTAATAAATTGAATTTCGAATGTGATTTCCTTAGTTGACCAAAGTAATATTTTATAGCTTTATATCTATTACGCAAAAAAAAAAAAAATCGAGGGTGTTTAAATAGAAGAATTTATAAGTAAAAAAAATCATACCTAGCAGGAAATTTTGGATGATATGAAAAATGATCTGGTTTCTCTCTATCCCACATAAGAAAACAATAACAAAAATAATAAATTCATTCGTTTTTCCGTGTTTATAGGCAACCGAAAATGAATTTTTACTTTCTCTTATCCTATATATGATATATGTAGAGAGAGAAAGTATTGCGATCATGTCAAAAATTTGATGTCGAGATTTTGATGGATATACATGTTTTTTTTTATTATTTTTCTAGAGAAGTTATTCAATATAAAGCAATTTAATTGATCGAGAGATTATTATTATTAGTGGAGTGCATATTTAGATTGTAATGAAATTATTAAAATAGGCTTTAAATTGGAAAGTTTAACTTACTTTATTTACGTGCCTTAATTAACTAAAAACACAAAGATTTGTCTTCTTAGTAAGGCTGGCTCAAACAACCTTTTTACTTTCTCTTACTTATATATGTAATAAAGGCCTATAGTGAGAAAGTATTGGGATCAGGTCAAAAATCCGATGTCGAGATTTTTATGAAAATAGGCCTACATGTTTTGATTTTTCCTGAGTCCAAAAAAGTGGTTTTTGCAACATGGTCACTCTGTCTATGTATGTATCTGTATATGACAATTTTAACCATGAAGGCAATTAGCTACGAGTTTGAAATTTTATATTTAAAGAATTTAAAGTGGCTGTTGTATTTAAACAGTAGATAGGAAAGGAGAATGCAGCCAGGTATTGAGTGACTCAATACCTGGCTGCATTCTCCTTTCCTATCTACTATTTTATATTTAAGTTAGATACCAGGAGTGGTCAGTCAAAATAAGTTTTTGATCAAAATCGACTAAAAAATACTAATACTTTACTGCAGGGCCGGAACTAGGAGATTTTTTAGGGGGGGGGCAAAATTTGTAATTTAAAGGCGCATTCTGTACTTGTTTGCCAGAATATAAATACAAATCAAATTTTTAAGTATTAATTTTTAAAATTTTACATTCAAAATAAATTTTTTTTTTGAAAAAAAATATTTTCCAATCTCGGGGGGGGGGGGGGTAATTACCCCCTTTATCCCCCCCAATCTTATTTTATTTCTTTTAGCTGAATAGACCTAAAATATAATTTTCGCTGTATTTCAAAATTACTAGATTAACTAACGTCGCACAGGGGTCCACATCTTGTGGGTACGTGGATGGCGACCACGAGCTGTCCGAGCTGGAACAGACAGTCTTTCTGTTCTTTGTATGTCTGTCTCTTCCTTTGTGAAACTTTCAAACGCCTTTTCTCGAATTGTTGAAGTTCGGACTTTCGCCACTATGATTCTCAGCAGGCGATATGTCTGTTACGTTTCAACAGGGGAAAACAATAAAGAAGAGGTTCCAGGGAGGTGGGAGGAACATAATGGCCTCGGAAAACGGTTAGTTTTTAAATTAATTTACGTAAGCATATATTTATTTGATAATAATTGTTAATGTATAAAGAATGTAGTATTCAAGCACCTCTGTTAAAAAGATCATGCAAGATTGTCATATAAAAATTAATTTATTATGGAACATAACGGTTAAACTCTAAACTGTATGTTACTTGTCTAAAAATGATTAAATACAAAACTCACTGTTTAAATTCTTTACCCTCAGCCCTAATAGAATAAAATCAATCACTGATGAATTGATTATGTTTGTATTTTAAGTATTGTAAAGACCAAAGGTATTTATTTAATAACCTCTCTTTCTGTAGCTGGCATCTATAGGTTTGAACTGATAATGATCATTTGGGTGAGAAATGGACCTGACGGAGACACAAGCTGAAACAAAAGAACATCAAGCTTAAGAGTTTTTTTTTTTTTTTGTATCATTTCACGGTCAACTTAGAAATGTGTGGGTTAAAAAAGGTGCTGGCGTAAAAAAAAAGACGATTCATTTAAATATTTAGAAGAATTCATTTTCAAATGAAATAAAGTTAATAAATAGGAGGTTTTATAAGAAAATCTTCTCTTTTGAAAAATCTTTTAATTAAAAACAAATTGTGTATATCCATCAAAATCTAGACATCGAATTTTTGACATGATGGCAATACTTTCTCACTATATATTACATATGAGAGGTTCAGAGGAAAAGTGAAGCAAGTCCAATTTTTACTCTTTTGAGTAAAAATGAATCAAAGTTAAAGCCTTATATTTAATTCCTCTTAAAACACGGTATACAACATTGTTTCAGTAATCAATAAGAACTTAAATTTTTGGATACCAAATGGCTTAAATAAGAATGCCTGGACCCCAAATATATATATTATTAATATAACGGTTATCGTCAAAGTCAAAAATGGATGAGTTGCCGAAAAGACTAGGCCCTATGTGAATGTGTGTGTGTGTGTGTGTGGGTGTGAATGTGAATGAGAAAGAAGTGTGTGTTAAAAAAAAAGAACTAAAATTATACTTTATCTAAGTCCACATTTAAATTTTTTATTCAGATTTTTGGATTTTTTAAATTATTTTTCAGATATTTTTTTGCATTAAGGAACTGCTGCACTCTGGAGGATTAATATTGAAATTCGGACATGTACACCGAATAACTACCATAAATTACTATCCAAAAATAAGAAAATGTTTACTTTTCGAATTGGTCCACTTTTGCTTTGAACCACTCACATAATATATATATTATAGGTTAAAAACCATCAAAAAAATAATTGATTTTTGAATTTTAATTAAAATCGTTAGGACGAATTTTGAGAAAATCGAAAAAACTGAAATGTACATCAGTAAAGTATTAGTATTCTTTGGCCAATTTTGATCAAAAGCTTATTTTCACATCCCAGGGGGGTACCGAATTTAAATATAAAATTTCAACCTCCTAGCTCTTTTCGTTCTTAAGATATTTGGTTCACAGACCCACAGACAGACCATTTTGCGAAAACCACTTTTTTGAACTCAGAGGATCTCAAAACGTGTATATCCATCAAAAATTCAATACCTTCTTTCTAAATACGTAGGCTAAGTATATTAACATATAGGTATACATACAGATAAGAGAAAGTAAAATGCAAAAGAATTTTAACTAAAATTTTAAAATTTAGCAATTCTGGCAATTTTTCAATATTTCATACATAACTTCGTCGGCTCACTCATATTTATTATAATTGTAATTGAATTGTGCAATGACATAATATAAAATTCTCTTAATTATATATAAATAAAAATGGGAGGCAACTTGGGATATAATAATTTTATATAAATTAAAATTTTTTTATTATTTTGATTTAGTTGTTGGCGTTTCGGTCTCCTCCCTCAGAACAATTAGTAGACCCATCAATACAGATGATTGTATTTTTAAGAAAAAATTCATATTAAATTATTATTATTATAAGTAAGCGGTCATCAGAGAAAAATAAGCATTTTTTTCTATTCCGCAATCTATATTTTTTGCAATAGCTTTAGTTTTAATTTTTTCATGAAAATACACTCATGCATATGCTGCATAATTAAAATAAGATAATTTTTTTTTAACTTTTTATATGATTTTTTCTCTAGCTGCTATTCTATTGTTCTTCTGAGTTGGATTTTTATTTAGGAATGGAAAAGATTCTGATAAAATTCGATTTTAGGAGTTTAACTTTCTTGTTGAATATTTTAAAATCCTAATCGCTCTTCATAATTCCATAATTTTGAAATAATTTTCTAATGATCTTGAAAGGGTTAGGTATATATCAATATATACCAACTTTAATGCAAGAATGAACAAGAAAGTCCTCTTGAATAAAGCAATTAATTGTAAATTTTTGTAGAATTCGCTAAATAATCAAGACAGTGGCGTAGCGAGCTTAACTCGCGCCCGGGGCACAATACCTTTTTAGCGCCTCCCCACCAATTCGAAAACCATAAAATATTAAATATTTTAACATTGTAAAATATACTAGGTACTTGCAAATAAATAAATAAATAAAGTTAAATAAATAAAGTCATAAACTCAAGCTAGGCTTTAAATTTGAGACAAAATTATCTAGCGATTTTTTGTTTTGCGTACCATTTGGCGCCCTTTTGTGAGTAGCGCCCGGGGCATGATACCCCCCTTGCGCCCCCCTCGCTACGCCACTGAATCAAGAAAGAAGATTCATTATTTTAAAATAAATTTTTCTAAATTTTCTATTTGGTCATGACTTGAAAAATATTAACTTATCTATTTAAATTATTTTACAATTTATTCACTTAAAAAATGAATATTTAGTTAATATATCACTAGTGTTAAGCGTTTTCTCTTTTCTTCCATTCATTACAAATGTGGATTTCCGATTAATTTCATTAATTGATCATCAATGACATTAGTATCATTCTTATTACGATTAGTATTCCCTTTCTGTTCCAAGTGGACTTCTAATATCCGGGCCAACTCCTAAACAGAGGGAAAACTTGAACGCCATCACTGATGCATACATAATCAGTTCATTACACCCCCACCCCGTATGCAAATCAGCCGCCATCATTATCAAACTGGTTGCTCTTGATTTATTAGTAAAGTTGGAATTAACCCTTTAGTTTAGTATGGGGTTAGGAAAGAGGATGGGGAAGTGTTCTTTAAGGCCAAAACCGCTCATATCCTTCTCATACTCCTCACTTCTATTTTCTTTGGAATCTATTTAATATTTAAGTCAATGGAGAAGTTTGAATTTCAAATAGGAAATTAATTTATTAATATACAAACTTGGAAGATATTTGAAGATTTGAGAAGAATATATTGATATATGAAATATAATTTTAAGGAGATTTGAATTTAACTATGAATAGAGGAATAATTTTATTCGATAATCAATTTTGGAGTGATAATTAAAAAACTTTTAGAGATTAATTAAAGCACAGCCCCCGAGTTTGGCGTAGTAGGTAGCGTGCCTACCTCCTATACCAAACGTCGCGGGTTCGGACCCAGGCAGTCCGATGATTTTATTTAAGCCATTTGGATACCAGATGGCTTAAATAGAAATGCCTGAACCCCCAATATATATATTAATTACAACGGTTATCGTCTAAAGTCTTAAATGGCCTAAGTTGCCGAAAAGACTGTGTGAATGTGTGTGTGAGTGTGAGTGTGAATCAGAAAAAAGTGTGAATGTTTTTTTAATTAAAAAAAAAAAACAAAAATTAAAGCACAGCCAACAAACCATTTTATTGATTACTTTCTCTTACCTAGAGGTATTACCTATAATTAATTATAAATATATATGTGACCGTCCACATGAAAAGTTACCAAATCTTCACCGGGGTCAAAATTGTGTTTTTATGCTTTCTGTACAGAACACATCAAGCCTGTATTTTAACTTTCTCTTTTTTCTATATATGTTAATATATAGAGAGAGAAAGTATTGGATTCATGTCAAAAATTCGATGTCGAGATTTTGAGAGATATACACGTTTTGAGGTCCCCTGAATCAATAAAAGTGTTTTTTGCGACATGGTCTGTCTCTCTTGGGGGTGTGTGTGTCTGTGAACAAAATATCTCAAGACGAAAAGAGCTAGGAGATTGATATTTTAATTTAAGTTAGAGACCCCCATGGGACGTGACACGAAGCTTTTGAACAAAATCGACCAAAGAGTACTAGTACTTTACTGATGCACTTTTTCAGTTTTTTTCGATTTTCTCAAAATTCCCTCCGATTTTTTTAAAATTCAAAATTCAAATATTTTTTAGATTCTCTTTAAAATGTATATTCTCATTTTGTTATTGAAATCTTCTGAAGACCACTTTACTCTTGTACTCCATTGAAAAGATAGGAGAAATGGTTTCCATGGTATCACAATATAAATATTTTCACATAGGCCTATTTATAAATTTTACATCTTGAAAATTGAATGTACCGTACTGTCGGAAGCTAAATATATGTCGACACAAAAAATCTGGTGGGACAAGCACAGAACACAACTTTTTATTACCGAAGGTAAGAGAAAGTTGTGTGCTCTGCGATCAGATTTGTTTCTAATTCTCTTTCTTTCTTTACAGTTTTTACAAGAGGTAACTTGCCTGACATCTTGGTTCACTCCGGCACTGACAAAACATCTCATTACTGTTAGCAAAGCTGCCTTTACGTTGACTACAGGAAGAGTGCCTCTGTCTTAGAATGTCTACAATTTCTACATATTGGTAAGTAGACTACATTTATAATTTATGGTTTGATTTGTTTTTAAATATGAAAAATATTCCCTATATTTTAAACATCCAAAAAGGACTAGCCCTCCATGGTTGAGGGGTAAAACGAAACTTTTTTTAATAGATATGGATTAATAATAAATCACATGTTGAAATTATTAGATGTGTTCAAAGTTGCAATTATAAAGACTAATTTAAAAAGTATATCAGTAAAATTTATCGTGAAAATTGTTTGAAGTAAACTTTACTGATGTAGTATTTCAGTTTATTCAAAATTATTTTTCGGCTCTTTCTTCCATAGAGCCAATGTTAAATCCCTATGGGGATTTGCATGTAAACGATTCAAAATGAAGTCTAGTTCCTTTACAACTTTTTAAATTTAAAAAAAATTTTTCCAATTCTTATGAAATTTTGTATTTATTTAAGATTCTCTATTGTATATAAAATATCAAAATATGAGATTAAAATTTTGAAAAATAACCATTCAATATTTCAAGCAGTCAACATTTTTTTTTTTTTTTTTTATAAAAAAAACATTCACACTTTTTTCTCATTCACACTCACATTCACACAGTCTTTTCGGCAACTTAGGCCATTTAAGACTTTAAACGATATCCGTTATTTATTATTATACATATTGGGGTCCAGGCATTCTTATATAAGCCATTTGGTATCCAAATGCCTTATATAAAATCATCGGACTGCCTGAGGTCCGAACCCACGACGCACATAGGGGTATTTGACGTAAAAACCCGATCAAAATAGAAAAACTCAAAGTTTACCTAATGCTACCCAAAATGGATGTTTCTTCATCTACTATAACCGGCTTATTGGAATCCAGCCCCTCCGACCCTTCTGGTTCGGCTATCTGGTCACAATGTCAGTCGGAAGTCAGTCATTGTTTTAACTGCTTGCCTTGGTTTTAGGCGCTCTCATTTTCGTTACTCAGTTTTTTGTGCAAAATGTCTTCATGCGGCGGTCAACAGAAAAAAAACGACTTGAATGTGGAAATTGAAGGTAAGCTCTCTATATTACAGTATATTTGATTAAGTTTGAACGTAATTATCACTGTTTTTTATAAATATCAAAAGTCGCTTTTTTTGAACATTTTTTTTAAAGAAAATTTCAGACAAATTAGTGTTTTTGTTTATGTGTCGCGGCTTGTCGCCTCAAACTTTTTATATGGGCATAAAGTTTAGTCTTTTAGGATGTAGAAACAAGAAAAACATTTCACCCCGACTCACCCCATATTTTTTTATTAGACTTTAAAGTGAACGAGGGAACAGAAATTCATTAAATCGATTTAGTATAATTTTAGTTTTCTTTTGTTATAGATCCTTTGGGAAGAGTTAAAAAATTACCAGAATGGAGTTCTATGATATTTTGAAAGAGTTCAAAGGAAAAAAAATAGAAGAAAAAATGAATTTGATGGAAGAAAGACTCATTCAACTAACTTCATGTCCTCCCGAAGAACGGAGTCCCTCGTTCACGTAAAAATACTATAAGAAAATATAGGGTGAGATGGGGGGATATATTTTTCTTGTTTCTACATCCTAAAGGACTAAACTTTATGCCCAGATAAAAAGTTTGAGGCGACAAGCCGCGACACATAAACAAAAACACTAATTTGTCTGAAATTTTCTTAAAAAAAACGTACAAAAAAGCGACTTTTGATATTTATAAGAAACAGTGATAATTACGTTTAAACTGAATCAAATATACTGTAATATAGAGAGCATACCTTCAATTTCCACATTCAAGTCGTTTTTTTTCTGTTGACCACCACATGAAGACATTTTGCACAAAAAACTGACTAACGAAAATGAGAGCGCCTAGAACCAAGACAAGCAGTTGACACAATGACTGGGTTCCGAGTGATGTTATGACCAGGTAGCCGAACCGGAAGGGTTGGGGGGGTGTAAAGGGGGTAATAACCCCCCTCCACGAGATTTGAAAAAAAAATACTTTTTTTCGAAAAAAATTTTATTTTTAATGTAAAATTTTAAAAATTAATACTTAAAAATTTTATTTGTACGCGTATTTATATTCTTATATAAGGAAAATAATAAATAATTGGCCAGAATGCGCCTTAAAATTTTCCGAAATTAAGAAAAATTGTGTTGTGCGACCAGTCACACCAGGTTACCCCCCTCCCGAGAAACACCTCTGGATCCGTCGTTGATTCCAATAAACCGGTTATAGTAGATAAAGAAGCATCAATTTTGAGTTTTTCTATTTTGATCGGGTTTTTACTTCAAATACTCCTATGTGCGACGTTTGGTATACGAGGTTAGTACGCTAACCTCTACGCCAAGCCCCGAGGGCCAGTCAACATTTAAAATACAATTGAAATACACAGTGCCTATGGAAATTTTGAATCAATTGACTTTTTTACTTATGAATCGATTTGGAACTATTGTACTTTTGGAAAGTATGAACTGTATATCTCGACACAAAAATCTGGTGTGACAGCACAGTACACAACTTTCGATTTCCTGAAGGTAAGAAAAAGTTGTGTGCTGTTTTTAATTTTTCTCTTACCTTCATCAATCGAGAGTGTGAGCTGTGCTTTAAGTCACACCATATTTTTTCTTTTATTTAAAGTTTTTTTTTGTTATTGAAAAGATTAACTCCGCCAGAGGAGTTCAATCTTACCATAACGCAAGAGTGGATCCAGAGGAGTTCCTCGGGGAGGGAATCTGGTATGACTGGTCGCACAGCACATAATTTTTTCTTACTTTCGGTAATTTCAAGGTACATTCTGTACTTATTTACAAGAATATACAAATATATACAAATCAAATTTTTAATTAGCTATTAATTTTTAAAATTTTATATTAAAAATAAAATTTAATTCCAAAAAATATATTTTTCTCAAGTCTCGGGGGGGGGGGGGGGGTAAACCCTATTTACCTCCTCCCTCTTTGTATCCGCCCTTGCCATAACGTCACTTTCGCAGAAGTATTTATATCAGTTTTTTTAATACTTTTTAATAAATATCACTAGATATAGAATGTATCTTTTAATGCGTCATTCTCGAAGTTTGGGTCTCTTAACACAAAGCGATTGTTCCAAGGGTGCACCGGAAAAGGCGGGCGGGATCAACACACAGACACACACTAGTCCACATGATAGGCGACAAAAAACGCATCACAGTTATTGTATAGAAACTGTAATGCCTGAGATTAAAGGCCCGATGGACCATCTTGTATATGTATAAAAAAAGAGAATAGTATTTGACCTTGAGCCTATTAACGACAAGGGTCTTTTTGTAAATGGGCCTCGATCGTTTTATTGATCTCTTGCATGAACAACTTTATATTTTTCCATTTATTTAGGAAGTCTAATAATTTTTCATTCAATAGAAATTGGTAATAACGGATTCTTTTATGTATATGCATTGTTATTTAAATATTTTTCGTAAAGAAAAAAATCAAATTATAATGACCCATTTGAAAATAATTTAAAAAAATTCATTTATTCTGTTTACAAATGAGGTATCTACGTGTATATATATATTAGTGGGGTGTTCGTTTATCTGTCTGCCAATCTTTCACGCTCTTTTTGAAAAACAAATCTGAATTTCAAAAAGAAATTTGGCCCCCTTATAAAGAACTTTATGAAGAATGCAGAAAAAATACTCGGGTTTCCAAATCTCCATTTGGGGGAGTCATTTCTAACCTCTCTACGAAGGGGTGGAGAGGGGGGGTGAATTTGAAGTTAAAACTAAAAAATCATAACATAGTGAGCCCTCGGGCTTGGTGTAGTTGGTAGCTCGCCTGCCTTGTATACCATGGGTCGCGGGTTCGGACCCCAGGTAGTCCGAGGATTTTATTTTTTTTTTTATTTTTTTTTATTTTTTTTTTTTTTTTTGGAATGGGTGCATAAGGTCCGAAGACCTATAATGACCAATAGTCACATGCAGCCAGGAAGAAAATAAAAATTACATTAAAATTTAAGCCATTTGGATACTAAATGGCTTAAATAAGAATGCCTGGGCCCCAAATACATATGTGACCGTCCACATGAAAAGGTACCAAAACTTCACCGGGGTCAAAATTGAGTTTTTATGCTTTCTGTACAGAACACATCTTGCTGAGCCAGTGGCGGATTAATGCAATTTTTTTGGGGGGAGGGGGCGTTTTTTTTTTATTTAAGGACTTTATCGGCATCTATGGCCATTTAGACCCCTTTCTTATTTATTTAAATTGATTGGTAACAAATTCAATTGAAATTAAAGAGCGGAAATCTTAATTTCTTTAGATTACTAGTTTTTATAACTTTTTGAATTTCTATATATATATATATATATATAAAACATTCTGATGAATCGAATATTTCATCAATAAAGATAAAGAACTAGAGATTCAGAATCAGTAATAAACAATTTTTTGTACTCCTGAAAATGTACCCCAGTGAAGGTACCTTTTCAGGTGGATGGTCACATATGGTATATTCAAATAACGGTTATAGTCAAAAGTCTCATAAGACCTGAGTTTCCGAAAAGACAGTATGAATGAGAAAAAAGTGGGTTAAAAAAAAATAGGCGTTTATTTATTGATTTTCTTTCTTATGTAGAATTTTTTGGTTCTTAATTTAACTAAATTTTTACAATTTTATAAAACAAATTTAATTGATTACATATCTTATACTTTTATTTTTTTTATCTACAAATATATTTCAAATACTGTGCGTGTTAGGCTTATACGACGATGTTACAGTAGACTTATATTAAAAAAAAAAAAAACAAGTTGCGGGGTAGTTGTGAGAAGAGAAGGGGCAGGAGGGGTGATGATTCAGAGTGGAATTAGCTTTGATTGATCAGTCAGAGGAGCAGAGTAGTCCGGATTTAAGAAAGGAAGGCGACCTGCATAGCAACCAAGTTATTGTTATTCACGAGTTGTCTAGCAAATTTCCAACCTTGAAAAATTCATCTAATAAAAAAGTAAAAAACAAAGAGAAGAATAACGTAAAGAGATAGAAATTATCTTCATTTACATTATTCAATTTTCATATAAAAAAATTATCTATTAAATGAAATTTTCTAATACAAATAAATTATCATGATTATTAAATTTATGATATAGGCGGAGTCAAAAAAAATCCATGACTTTCGGCAGCCAAATTTATTTTATTAATGCCCTACGTTTCTGCCAACTTTAGAGATGATTCTGAAGTTGTCCTCTTGAGCGTTCATGCGAATGTGGTTCAGTAAAATTTGTATTCTCATTTATTATCCCTGAAGATGGCCTAGAAAAGGGATCGAAACGTTAGCCTGGTATGGAATAAATAAAATAAATTTGGCTGCCGAGTCTTTTTTTTTTCTGAACCTATACAATACCTACAGTCACAAAGACCTACCACACAAATTTATGATAAATAACTCTTATATGTGATTTCTTGGAAGGATACCTTGAGATAACGAAACCATAACTAATTATATTTTATTATGAGTTATTTAATTTACTTAGTTAGATGGAACATCTTTGCTTAAGTATTATTTTTCTTTAATCAATTCATAGTGAATAGGTTTAATAAAAAAAAAACTTAAAACACATCTTATTTAGTTTTTTGTTAGAAGATTGCTCTTAATAATTTTCAAAAAGATTTTCGGGACGGACGATCCCCTAAACCTCTTATTTCATTGGACGGTATTCCATACCTCTAATTCACCTCGATTGAGGCCGTATTACAATTTTCTAGTTATCTTCAAACTCGATAATTTAAAAATGCAATCTTGATTTTACTTTTTGTTTGAATTTTATTAATATCAATATTCTAGATGTCTACAGAACCTAATCCTACATTGTTTCTATTGTCAATATTCGGTTTTGCATTTACGATGAGCTATGAGGCTCCTTTTGAGAAATTCGGAAGAATTTTGAGAAAAATATTTTGTTCAACTTTTGGTACATTTATTTAGAAGAAATGCCTTTTTAATGATATTCCGATACAATTCTTCAGTTATCTTCAAACTAGATTATTTTAAAAATCTGGTGTGACTGATCGCAGCAGATTTTTAGTGTCGACATATATTTAGTTTCCGACAGTAGGGTACATTCGAATTTCAAGATGTAAAATTTATAATTATGGGAAAATATTTATATTTTGTTACCGTTGCAACCATTTCTCCTATCTTTCCTATGAAGTAGAAGAGTAAACTGGTCTTCATAGGATTTCAATAGCAAAATGAGAATATATATTTTAAAGAGCATCTAAATTCTAATCAAAATCGTTGGAGCGAATTTTGAGAAATTCGAAAAAATTGAAAAAGTGCATCAGTAAAGTACTAGTACTTTTTGGTCGATTTTGTTGAAAAGCTTCGTGTCAGGTGCAAGGGATGTGCCTAACTGAAATATAAAATTTCAACTCTTTCCCTTCTTGAGATAATTTGTTCACAGAGAGACACACACACAGACAGACCATGTTGCGAAACCCACTTTTTTGGATTCATGGGGACATTAAAACGTGTATACCCATAAAAATCTCGACATCAAATTTTTGACATGAATCCAATACTTTCTCTCTCTCTCTCTCTCTATATATATATATTACATTTATACATAATTAAGAGAAAAGTAAGAATAAATCTTCATTTTCATTTGATTTTTTTTTTAATTCGAGGTAGTTTTAAATACAGTAGTATTGTTGATATAAAAGGTGCAAATAGAAATGGCGAGTAATATAGTTGTATTAAACAAAATTAAAAAGCTAATATTTCCAATTTAATATCCCATTTTTCCAATAAAATAAAGTCACTTCTTCTTATTCCCTTCACTAGGCCTTTTTTATTATTGTTGCTCTCGTTTCTACCTTCATACCCTATTCCTCTAAGCATGTTTGTTCTCCCTCTCTTGGAACTTGTAATAACTCAAAAAGTTGGCATGAAGGGGGATCTCCTCATAGGGGTTCTTTACTGTAATAAAATCACACGGAATAAAGAATATTTTTAATTTTCTATAGAAAATCAATCTCTTTATTTTCTCTAATAACGAAAATTGGAGAAAGAAAAGGTTATAGTTTAATAATATAAGGGACGCTTAAATAAACTTTATGATGGATGATGGTCTTCTTTCTGTTCAATGAACTAAACAAACAGACAGTCAATTAAATCCCGGTTCGTTGCAGGAAATGCTAGAGAAAAGATAAAGAGCGAGAGAATGTGAGAGAGGAAAATGAAAAGTGAGAGAATAGTTCGCACGCATTATAAAAAATTCTTTTTCGAATAAATTAAACTGATGAGGGAAAAGAATTATTTAATTCATCACACTCTTAACTTAACTAAAATAGGAGAAATCAATTATCAATAATTGTCCAAAATATTAATTGTTTAACAAGAAAATTTTTTTAAATCATTTTCATACTATGTTATATGAAATGTAACTGCCCCAAGAGAAGAAACGCGGAAAGTTTTGTAACTTTATTGTCTCTTTACATTTCAAAGAACATCACTCAATAATAATAATTATAGATTTTTTAAAAAAATTTTAATTATAAGGAATGAAGTTAAATTTTAAAGAAACCTCTCGAGCATATCCAATCTAACCCTGAGAAAATAATAAATTGTGCAAATGTTTTAGAAAAGACAAAATTCCCTTTTTTTCTGTCATTTCCGCCAATTCACTTGCTCAGGGACAATTATAAACTCGATTGAAGTAATGGGATGAGTCGTTGAGGTGTAGAGAGAGAGAGAAAAAGAGAGAGATTTGGTAGGACTCAGCCCTTCCGGGACATCACCGGAAGTGGTCACTCTGCTTTTAATTATACTAGATTTTGTCATCTGTGCGTGGGCCATTTAAACAAAAAATACGCGTCAACCTCTCAACAGACGAGTAAATGAATTATTAACGTTTTAATTAACGAAATGGAACAAAGATTTTTTTTGTTTTGTTGTCTTGGAACTTCCTCTTTTAAATAAATAAATAAATTTCTCCCCAGCTACTCTCGAATATGAGATTTGTTGAATCCCAGTCAAGATATTCAGATACTAAGAAATAATAAATATTCGTTCGCCTCAAAACCTAGGTATTAATATAGAAAAATTTTAACTAGAAATTATAAACATTAATTTCTCTCGATCTTCTTTGGACCAAAAATGGTCTTGGAAAGATTAATTAAATAGTTTTTCGATTAGGTTACCAATAATCCAAAACAAACTCACCATGGAATCAAGTATTTTTATTACGTTTGGCCCACCAAGAATATATATATCACATTTAATTTTTTTATTTTTATTTTTGCCTGTTGGCCAGTTTTTAACATTATACAAATTACAATGATACAAAATAAACAGAATACATAAACATTAATACAAATAACACTAAACTAAAATAAACACTTATTCAAATAATCACAAATATAAATACATTTAATTTAATTAATTAAATATTTTTAGAAGTTGGGGTAGAGCAGCAAAGAAAAGAAAGCCATTATATCCTAAATGCCGAAGGAGACGTTTCGGACAAAACTTATTCATTAACAGTAGCCTAAATATACAGTATATACTATTACTCTTTGGAGAAGGTTGGAGAACACTTGTCTTCTAATACCACCCTTTACCTCATCTGGTTTACTGGTTTACCTCTCCTTGGCCTTGTCTTCCTCTCCTCTGATTAGTAGCCTACTATCAGTTCATATTTTTTTAAGTCTCCAAACAAAGGCTATTTTATCCATCCATATAAATAAAATTGTAGTCAAATATAAGCGGACAGTGAACTTGGAACGGGAAATGACACCTCTTTCTCAGAGGCTGGAGCTAGCATATTAAAACGATTAAATAAAAAATTATTATTCTTTAACAACCTAAATTTTAACCTTCTACTGGATAAACAATTAGAGATCTCTTAAGTCTGATTTAAATAATACAAGATTAACGGGAATGAAATTTCAAACTCGACTACATTTGTTTTGTCAGCTTGTATTTAAATGAATATTTTTTTTTTTTTTTAAATAAAAAAACATTCACACTTTTTTTCTCATTCACACTCACAATCACACAAGCATTCACACAGTCTTTTCGGCAACTTAGGCCATTTAAGACTTTAAACGATATCCGTTATTTATAATTATACATATTGGGGTCCAGGCATTCTTATATAAGCCATTTGGTATCCAAATGCCTTATATAAAATCATCGGACTGTGGGGTCCGAACCCGCGACGTTTGGTATACGAGGTTAGCACGCTAACCTCTACGCCAAGCCCGAGGGCAAATGAATATTGATTTTAATAGAGGACTGAGATACAATATAATATGTGTTGGTGAATCATTCAGACAGTCATACTCGACCCCAGGAATTATTCTATGATGTTGATGATGATGATGAGGGAGAGAAGGAACTAAGATTGTCTCAATTAGCTTAATTGTGTCGCCTTAAGTTTAGGTGACGGAAAGACAAGGACGGAGCAAAGGAAAAGGGGTAAGGATGAAGATGAGGGGGCAATGAATGAATAAATGAATGAATGGATGAATAAGTCTTCTTATTAATGCCCCGCGTGCACCGGGATCTGATAGCATCTCTTCAGCTCCAATGACCTTTAAGTCAGCAACGAATTCGAATAATGAGTAGGGCTCTGATTAGGCTCTCTCCCTCTCTCTCTTTCATTGAATTTAATTTATTAAGTGGCTAAACACTCAAAGGATTAATTTTTAAAATATATTTAAAACAGCTTGCCGGGTTTACTCGATCACAGATTATTTTGATAGTACCTCTCCTAATTTTGGTATTCTCATAGAAAATAAAAAGATTTCACAATCCATTGTTTTGATATTCCAAATTTTAGACTTTTAACTCTTCTTCTCGATTGCGTAGCCCTACCCTAAATAATAAATAAAAAAAAAACTCTTCTTCTCTTTCACTCAAATAAACAATTCATTTATTTCAAACAAATAATTCTTCATTCTTCCACGACTTATTATGTGTTAATGACATGCATAAATATTCAGTTCAATCAGTAGTGTCAGTGTTGACACGTTGTGGTTACTCTGGGAGTTACATAGGAATAATACTGAGGTGGGTTCCCATTTCCTCCCTCAGAAGAAGGAATTTTAAATAGAGTTGGATAATTTATTGCCATGAGGTGGATTTGAACTCGAGTTGACTGCTATTCAGAATTATAAACTCAACTGTTTTATCCCCTCAGCTAATCGCCTATCAGTTTTAAGTTACAAATGAGAAAATAACAGGCCAGATCATCGTACAGCCTGGGGGTGTATTAGAGAAATAGAATTATAGGACATTCTCAGATAATTGTTAAAATAATTAAAATTTTTTAAATATTATTTTCTAATTATTTTAAATATTTTTTAATAGCTTTAAATTATTTAAAATAAAAGTATTTTAGTTAAATTCCTTTTATATTCATAATTTGAATTTATTAAAAAAATATTTATGTGAGAATTTCTAAAATCTAGCACTTTTACGACATAAATTCTTTAATATAGAAATATAACCTATCAAATAGTTGAGATTACTTTTGAGATGATTTGAAAAGAATTTAATATTGAAAAAGTTTGAAATGATTCAAATAATTTAACGAAACAAAAAAAAAAAAAAGATCGAAAGAAATAATCTGAAACTCGATTTATAAACGAAACGATTATGTCTATAAATCGAACAGATATCCATCATTTCTATCTTTCTTGGGAAAAAGTTATGGATTTAGTTATGCCATCATATTAGAAAGAATTTATTATTTATTGGGACAATATTGATTGATAAAACAAGTAGAAGATAATCATCGAAAGAATTTTTCAGTTATATTTCTACTTTTTTTTTTATCCATTGTTAAAATAGCTTTTGTGATAATTTATTTGTTACATAAAATATTTCGCATATGTAGAACGTTAATTAAACAATTTGAATAATATGAAAATTTCTTCTAAATGTCCAAAGTAGCCTATTTTGATAGAATTGTCCTTCTGGTTTAAGCATAGAAATTCTCGTTTGGTTACCCCCATTAATGCCACGCTTTGACCCTTTGCCAGTAGCCATTACCCTAGATATTTAGGAGAGAGTATTCAATCACTTGCCATTCTATCAATCAATCAGAAAGGAGTCTAATATTTTAATTAAGATAATTTTATAAATTTGTTGAGTTCAATCTCCTAACTCATTGCGTTCTTGAGATATTTTGTTCACAGACACATACACACTCACACGCACACAGACAGACCATGTCGCGAAAACCACTTTTTTGGATTCAGGGGACCTCAAAACGTGAAGACCCATCAAAATCTCGACATCGAATTTTTGACATGAATCCAATACTTTCTCGCCAAGATCAATTTTCCAAATGATTGCTAGTTTTATAAATAAAATAATAAAATAATTTACAAGATTCTGGAACGTAGGTTTTATTTATTATTTTAATTAAAAACTCGATGAGCCGCATTGGCACCGTCTCTACTGATGCGGCTCATCGAGTTTTTAATTAAAATAATAAATATGAATAAATAAAAATATTTTTATATAAATCTATATTTTTTAGTATTAAAAATTTTTGTTTTTGTGTTATTTTATTAAATGTGTAGGGGGGGGGGGGGCTTCGTACGATTAAATATTTTTAAGAGAGGCGTTGTTACATAAAGTTTGGCAACCAGTGGCCTAAAGTAAGACTCATTCTAGAAACTTATACAGTACTAAGTGTAAAACCCAAAGGCGGATCCAGACTCGAAGCTCGCCGAAGGCGATAGCATTGTTAATTATTTTATTTATTAAGATTGGATAAAAGGTTGAAAAATTGAAAAAAAAAATTTTTTTAATTTATTTTAACTAAATCGAAGCCAAATAAATAGAAAACATTCAAAAAATAGCGTTGATTATTATTTTGATTAGGGCGGATGAAGGGTTGATTATTTAAAAAAGGCCTTGGAATATTCCAAATAACTTGTTGACATTCTTTTCCAGCTCTAAATATAGTTAGATTAGAGCAAAAGGTTTTTTTTTTTTTTACTTTTAATAAAAAGGGAATTGTTATTTTCATCCATTTATTCCTATTCAGAGAGAGAATCTCTCGTTCAGTCGAGTCGAGCGCGTTGCCGGGCTGCAGGCGCCGGGCTGCTTGATCTCTTTTATTTAAGTTGTGTTTTAAGTGATTTTAAGTGAATAATTAATATAGTGTAACCCACCTTGACCTCACCGTCAACCAGCACACCCTCTTGAGTGTCTTATTAAAGGTAATTATTATGCATTTTATCGTTGAAAAAAAAATGATAGAAATAAATAATTTGAATGCGAAAAACGATTCTTTTGAATATTAAATTAAATATTTTGTATTTCCCTAAGGGAAGAGGGAGAATATATGCTGTTGAAAGGGGAGGGGGAGTGTAGGTGTCATTGAAAAAAAAATAGTTTTTTTTTATTTTTTATTTTTTTTTTAACACACACTTTTTTCTCATTCACACTCACACTCACACACACATTTTCACACTCTTTTCGGCAACTCAGATTATATAAGACTTTATACGATAACCGTTATTAATTAATAATATGCATATTGGGGGTCCAGGCATTTCTATTTAAGCCATTTGGTATCCATTTCGGACTGCCAGGGGTCCGAAACCTCGACGTTCGGTATAGAAGGTAGGCACGCTACCAACTACACCAAGCCTGAGGGAATTTTTTTTTTAATCTTAAGTCACCATTATTTACCATTATATTCTTTGTATATGACCTATATTTTTCTTAATCAAATTTCCTTAATATACTTTTACACAGTGTTAAAGGTTAAAAATTAAAATAAAATAATTTCAAAATAAAATAAAAATAAAAATAATTATTTATTAATGTATTCAAATTATTTTGAATAATTTCGCGGTGAAGGCTCGCATTTCCTTAAAGGGTGGGAGGGGAGGTTTGAAGGCATTAGCCAGGGGGGTTAATGCCCCATCCCCTATAATGCACAACGATATTAATGTTTTTTAATACTTTCACTAAAAAATAAGTGCATTCCGTTTAATTTGAAATTTATATTCAATAATTAGCAAATAGCATACATAGTGGGGTAGAAACATTCTAATGTCATTCTAAAATTTGTTATTACTGGGGCTGAATTAATTTTTGAAGATTTCAATGGGGCGGAGTTAATTTTTGAAGATTTCGAAACTCTCATAAACAGATAATAATAACACTGGGTAACTTAGGAAATCATCGAATCCCTTGCAGAATTTTGTAGGGATTTTTTTCATTAGGTAGAAAAGTAAAATTTGATTAGTCCACTTAGAACTTTACTGGGGTGAGTTACCGCATCTTTTTGTATATAAAACTAATCTCAATTAGGATTTGAATTTTTACTTTCTCTTACCTATATGTATAAGTTAATATACATATATATAGAGAGGAAGTATTGGATTCATGTCAAAAATTCTATGTCGAGACTTTGATGGATATACACGTTATGAGGTCCCCTGAATCCAAAAAAGTGGTTCTCGCAACATAGTCTGTCTGTGTGTCTGTTTGGGTTTAATTTAAAGCATGAAGGAATTGAGCTAGGGGGTTGAAATTTTATATTTAAGTTAGGCACCCCCCTAGGGCGTGAAAATAAGATTTGAGAAAAATATTTTTCTTCAGGAATGAAAGTTAGAAAAAACGAAGCCAGAATTTTTTCTTTAAAAATATATTTTAACCGGTGACGTTTCGGCTTTGGTCAAAGCCATCCTCGAAGCTGTTAGTGATCATCCGAGATGGCTTAAGCAAGGCCGAAACGTAAGCTGTTAAAATATATTTTTAAAGAAAAAATTCTGGTTGCGTTTTCTTCTAACTTTCATTCCTGATACAAATTCCACCACCCATAAAATACCCTTATTCCAGCCTTTTCCAAACTGTGAGGCGCGCCTCCCTAGGGAGGCACGGACTAGTCTAAGGGGAGGGGCGAATATTGGCCACCAGGACCAATTTTCCAAATGATTGCTAGTTTTAATATAAATAAGAATAAATAAAAAAAATATTTTTATATAAATTTATATTATATTTTTGTTTTTGTATTATTTTATAAAATGGGAGGGGGGGGGTCATAAGATTAAATATTTTTAAGGGAGTCGTGGTAACATAAAGTTTGGAAACCACTGGTATAAGCTGATATTTTGAGTATAAATAAAAAAAATAAAATTTCAAAATGATTGAAAAAATATTTTTCTGTTTATTATACTAATCAAACCTGTATTTATAATATAATCCTTTCTTTGGGAACTGGTCTCAAAAACAAATTCCACGTTTTTATCATTTATTGGTTTATTTACACTCAGGAAAAATAGAAAAATAAAAAAAAATTACATATTGCATTTTCTCTATAACTCATCTGTTTTTTTTTTTTTTTTTTTTTTTTTTTTGTCAAATATATTTTATTAAAATCTTTATAAGGAAAAATGAAATTAATTAATCATGCCTAGCATATTTCTAATATCACTTTGGATAGTTTTTCTCTTTATTCGGAGGGAATATTTGCTTGGCAGGTGTGCCATTAAGCACAAGAGAGGAGAGAGAAAAACAATCAGATGCCTACGCACCCGTTCATTCCAGTCATTCATTCATTGAGTTGCGAACAACTGACTGTCTGTGATTTATAATCCACCAGATGCCCGAGCTACGAAAACTATTTTAAATCAAAGCATTCTTAACTTAAGCGAAGTTGGAGAAAAAATTTTTCGAATTTCATAATCGATTTCTTTAAAAATATTTGAGAGAAAAAAATTTAGAACTAGTGAGATGAATTAGAAAAAAATAAAAGTCTACTTCATTGCATCTTAGATTATGAAATGAGAACTCTCTAAGAGAACATAATTTTTTCAGAATTTGTACTATAATCAGTGGCAGTCATTTCTGACACCTTTTACTTTCTCTTACCTATATATCGCCTGCTGAGAATCATGGTGGCGAAAAACCGAAATTCAACAATTCGAGAATCATCCAAAATTGTAAAAGGTATTATTAGCCGATGGCACCCGGCTAAGGCAAAAATAAAAAAAAAAAAAAAACAATTCGAGAAAAGGCGTTTGAAAGTTTTATAAACATATATATTTAAATAGCCAAGAAACAAATTAATAGACCAGAATCAATAGCAAAGAATGGAAATATATTTTCGCCACTTTAGCACTCAAAAAAGAAGACGTTTTAAAACATTTGGTGAGCTTAAGGGGCTTCGGGAGCGAAGTGGTTACGCATGTTTTTCCCGCTAAGATGGCGTTGTGTGTCATAAAAAGTATGCCCAAATATCAATAATTCAAAAATTGGTCAAGAGATGTCAAAATGGTACCTAATAATATTTAATGCATTTGGTTAATTTTCATTGATCTTTTAACAATAAATACTTTATAAATGTTATTATATATTATGTATCTTTTATAAAAGCATAAAAATATATAAATATAGGCCAGATATAGGCCATTTGGCGATCGTCTGTTAGACTAGCCTGCCATCTATTGCAAGAATGCTTAACTAATTTGACAGTTGAATTTTAAATAACTCACTAAGCCAGGGGGGTAAACCGTTTTTTTTTTTTCTTTAAAAAGGGGGGGGGGGGGCCCCCCCTTTTTTAAAAAACTTAAAAAAAAAAATATAAAAAAACCAAAACACATAATTTTAAAAAAAAAAAAAATAACAGGGGTTTAATTAAGTTAAAAAAAAATAAAAAAAAAAAAAAAAAAAAGGAGGTAAAAAAAAAAAAAAAACAAAAAAAAAAAAAAAAAAGAGGAGGGGGGGGAAAAAGAGGTTTTTATCTAAGCTTATTTTAAAAATTTCTTAATTAATATGTGATAAATAATAACAATAAATTCATTTTTAAATTAAAAAAAAATTAAAGATTATTGGGGCAGATTGTTTTTTTTGTATTTGCTTGATAACAATAAATTAATTACGATAATTTTTTAATAAGTCATTAAAAAAATTATAGCTCGATATCCAAATAATCTCTTATGAATTTAATTCATTTAAAAAGGGTTGGGGGTGTTTTTAAAAACCGCATTGAAAAATTCCTTATAATAGTCTAGTTTTTTTTTAAAGTACTTTTATACGTCGCTCCTGAACCCCCGTAACTCAAATATTGAATGATAAGACTTTCTCTACTATGATTCTCAGCAGGCGATATATATAGAGAGAAAGTATTGGTTTCATGTCAAAAAATTGACGTCTAGATTTTGATGGGTATACATGTTTTGAGGTTCCCTGAGTCAAAAAAGTGGTTATCGCAACATTATCTGGGGGGGGGGGGGGGGTGTGTGTGTGTGTGTGTGTGTCTGCTCGTTTGTGACTATTTTAAGCATGAAGGAAATGAGCTACGAGGTTGAAATTTTATATTTAAGTTAGGTACACTCACGGGCAGTTTAAGCTTTTGAACGAAATCGGTAAAAAAAAAACTAGTTTTTTTGACATAACCCTCAGGTATTCTGTTTTCTGTTTTTTTATATAAATCACTAAACAACTATTGTAATTATAAATATACACAAATTGTTCTAATCTTCATTGAATATAGATTTTTAGCTCTGATGATGGTCCAAACTTAGGACTTTAGGTGGCTGAATCTCAATAAAGAAACTAAATACATTGGTTGCTTTTTCTTCTTGATTTTTCCTCTCTTTCAACATCTACGCCTCAGCCATAAATCCTCCTGTTGTCAAAGTACTAGTACTTTACTGAAGTATTTTTCAGTTTTGTTTCGGATTTCTCAAAGTTTTGATTAAATTTCATAAATCAACTATTTTTTTTAAGATACTCTTTAAAAAGTATATCAGTAAGTTTCTTCGTGAAAATTGTGTTAAGTACACTTTACTGACGTACTTTTTTTTAGATGTCTTCGAATTTCTCAAAATTTTCTGGAACAATTTTGATTAAAACTTATAAATCAACCACTTTTTAGATGTTCTTTAAAAAGTATATCACTAAGGTTTCTCCTGAAACGTATTTGAAGTACACTTTACTGATGTAGTATTTTAGATTTTTACTTTTGCTTATTTCCAATGGAAGCATTCGTAGCTCAACGTCATCTCTGAAACGCAAGTGGAACTAAGGACTGGAACTAAGTTGCTATGGGAAACTATATATATGTCGACACAAAAAAATCTGCTGTGTGATCAGGCACATCAGATTTTTATTTCTAGATTTTATTGTGATATTTGCTTTAAATCAAATCCAGTTCTACTATCCCCACATATTCAATTCATTTTTACCAAATAATCCATGAATTACGTCAAGTATATAATTGGCAACATCGATATCTCACATATTTTAGTAATCGTATAATTCGTCTTTGTTTTTCATGAAATCCTCTTTAAATCAGTTATTTTTATCTTTCTTTCAATGGTTAATTTATTTAGTAATTTTTTATTGAAAATATAAGAGCGTTAACTTGACCTTATGACTCGTAACATTTCGTAATTGGTAAGGTGAGCTTGATAATAGATTTGGATTTCCACGTGGAACCAGGAACTTACTTATTGGAAAGACATTTGACATTTACATTAATTCTTTCTTATAATGGACTCTTGAGATAGTATTAGGACAGATTTTGTTTATGCAATTATTTAGATAATGAATAGAATTTAAGAGCAGGATGTAGCATAAATATTTGCGTGGGTAAAGTTTTATTTTCCCTCTCTGCTGCTGAGGTCATTTAGGGGTTAAATATAGAGTAAATATAAAATATTTATTAAATTTATGATAGTATCGATGTCAGCCGGGGGATGGTCAACACACTGGATTTCCAGAGCCACCCAATTTTTATTTTTTCTAAAGACTGATAGATTGGCTATAATTATTTACTTTCTCTTACCTATTTTTACCTTTTTTATTTTTTTTTATTTATCTCTTGGTCTACCTAGTTTAGCTATTAGAATAAAACATTACAAAAATTTAGATTGATTATATTAATAGGGGATCTTTTGTTTATAGAATTTTTGAGTATTCTTCTTCTTCTTTCTTCGGCTTAATCCCGCGGTGCAGGGCCGGCGTAATTTTTGAGTTTTATATTAATATAACTCTAATAATTTTTTTTAATCTTTTTTTTTCAAATTTTTTGACTTTGACTTGGAATTTTGAACTCTTTTCAACTTTTCTTCCAATAATTATTATTGTGGATATATCGTGGTATGTTTTTTTTTTAATTTTAAAGAATAAAAAATTTTTTTTTATAATATATAACAAAATTCTTTTACACTATATCTCTCCAAAAGCATATTTTTCAAAGGGGGTGTATGGTTTTGGAAATCCCCTGATTGAGTCCCTGATTAATATTGAATATTAATATAGACTATTATTTTATTATAATGTAAATTAATCTGCCTTAAATAGACACTATAAAAAATTAATGATTATCTAAAAAAAAAAAAAAAAAAAAACTTTAATGACTTAAAGAATCGAGGTAGATAGAGGGTTGACCCAGTTAAGCCGTCTTTTTTCTATAATATGATATAAAAATTCTTAAATATCATTTTATTCAAAAAAAAAAAAAAAAAAAAAAAACACCTTGACATCGTTATCAATATTTATGTATAAAAATCAATCGCTTAATTGACTGAATACCGTTTTATCATTAATAAAAAAAAATAAAATTCATAGCATTGTAACATTTTTTTTTAGAAATAATGAGATCTTGATAATCACAATGACACTCGGTTATTCGATTTTTGATTTTCTTTTATATTTACAAACTATTAATATCATTATTATTTACTGTAGGCTATATATAAATAAAATAAAATGAAATACTTTTCATCATTTAATGCTTTCTACTAACAGTTAAAAAGAATTAAATAAAAGCAACCTGGGAAAGGGAAATAATAATATTAAATCAAGAATAGTTAATATTGTAATTTATAATAAATTATATATTATTATAAATTTTTTTGTCCTAAGAAAAATTTATTCTTAGAAATAATATTTATAATAAATTAAAGAATTATGCACGAATAGGAGCTAAAGATGTTCGCATATTTTTACTAATCGCTTTAAGTTCGTGGCGCTTTAATAATCACAGATTTGCTTTTAGCTAATCGCAGAGTTTGCTTTGGGCTGCGGAAGTCTGTCATTGAATTATTTTTAAAAAGTTTTATATAAATATTTAAATGAAATGAAATTTTAATTAAAATTTTTATTTGATTTCAATATATTATTATTGCAAATATTTCGTTTGCCATTTAAAATGGATTAAAAACTATTATTTTTTATGCACTTGTATTTCTGGTTGCGTTTTAAAGGAGCGACAATAAAAACTTCGTAAAATCAATTATTTTCAAAGCTACTGATAAAGACCCCCTGAACGCTAGTATTTCATAAAGATTTATACATTTTAATTTTATCTAAATTATTTTTTCTCATCAACTAACATAATTTGACTATTGTTTAAGCCTTGCTCATATCCTTTAACGAGATAAGTCCATCTCTTACAAAATTTACTTGTTGATCCAAGATCTAAGGGTCAGTAGTCCTTTTTGGCGCCTAGGCCCCCGTCGAATATGGGGCCCTCCAAAATTTATTGTCATATTTATTTTGATCATGATATAAAATTTAATTTATTTTTATAAAAAATTTATCAATTGATTTATAAAATTCAATCATTATTTTAATTCCTGTAACATTCCTCTCATATTAGGTGTAGCTATCAATTTTATGTAGCCCATGGGGCTTGGAGTAGTTGGTAGCGTGCCTACCTTCTATACCAAACTTCGCGGGTTCGGACCCCAGGCAGTCCGATGATTTTATTTAAGGCATTTGGATACCAAACGGCTTAAATAGAAATCCCTGGACCCCCAATAAAAAAAGACCTTATAATAAAGGAAAAATTAAATATCTATTGAAAAGTTTTTTACCAGGTAGATTATTACTTTGTTGATCACTTTCCATTAAAAAAATTTTTTTAATTTCTTTTGTATTTTTTTAATATATTTAAAAACACATATAAGTAATTAAAATTATGTTTTATATTTATAATAATAATATTTATTGAATAATTACCAAAGACATTTTTATTATCCGGGGCCTAATTTTTTTTTTTTTTTTTTTTTTTTGCGTCTAGGGCCTTATATTGTCTTAATCCGCCATTGCATCAGAGCCATTACTAAACTTAATAATTTATTTTATTTATTAATATATTGGTTACCAATTAATTTAAACTCTAAATGCTCCCAGGTCCTGAAAAGTATTAATGAAGTTTATTTTTATTTTGAAAAATCCGTGATATAAATTTATTTATTTTCTTAATGTTCTAACAAATACTGGTACAATATATAGATCGGCTTCAATGAAATGAATTTCCAATCTCGACATTATCTATTGTTTAAGATTGTGAATAAAAAATTTCATTATACTTCCTGCCTTTTTTATAAACCAAGATATATTTTTTCAAAAAACTTGAAAAAAAAAAAAATTCACCCTTTCATGTTCCTTAACTAATTGCATATCTGTTTCCTTGAGTATCATTGCTACTTAACTAATGATGACATATATATATATATATATATATATCCCTGAAGTTTTTTTTTTATGCATCTTGTTATTTAACGACACAGTTGAATTCAGTAAATAATAAGAACCTCAACCGCACTATCTATTTAAAATAAGCCTAGCCTTAAAATATAATTGTTTCCTTTTAATTTTCTTATATAAAACGATGAGTTGTAACGAGACCTCGTTATTCCATACATTATTATATACTTATTCTATTAAATTTCCAGAAGGAAGGTTCAAAAACCTTGCGTGTCAGGGTGTCTCTTGTGTGTCTGTCCGTCGGTGCAGTGAGCTAGATAGACAGCTAAGACAGTCAAATGAATCTGCAGAGGCCAATTTGGTTGATTTAAAATAATAATTTCACGGCTTGATGGCCAAATGGCCGACTATCAACTTCGCTTCAAAATGAAGGGCAGGTCGACTTAATTAATTGATTCTTATTATCTGGACTATTACCATATTCATTCTGAATCAATTTATACATGCTTTATGCGTATCTAAAAAAAAAATTTCAAAAATTTTTTATCAAAAGAATGTTTTCTAAATTTTCAACATTATAATAATTATTGAAATGAATTTTAAAACTTTAATAAAACTATTTCTACGTATTAATCTAGCATATTTTAATGAGAAAAAATCTGAATGTCCACACATCACACAATTTTCTTTTATCTTCGTTAATCCAAAGTTGTATGATGTACTGTCACACCAGATTTTTTTTTTGTCGAGACTTATTTAGTTTCTGATATTAGATCAGAGAACCCAAGTCTAAAATTATAAACAGCCGAAAAGATTTCTACAAAATATTTTATTACCATTGCAACTACTTTTTTCGTATAAAGTTCAAGAGTAAAGTAGTCTTTAAATGATTTCGGGAAGAATATAAAAATATATATTTTAAAGAGCATCTAAAAAATAATTGATTTATGAATTTTATTTTATTCAAAATCGTTATAGGAAATTTGAATAATTCGCAAAAAACTAAAAAAATACATTAATAAAGTGGCTATACTCTTTGGCCAATTTCTTGTTATGTAGCCTACACCAGGAGAGTATCTAACTTAAATATAAAATTTCAACCTCGTAGCTCTTTTCGTTTTTGAGATTTTTTTATTTAGAAATGTAAGTAAATATTTTGAGATTTTTTCGAGAAAAGCAATCTAAATTTTTTATTAAAAAATTTATTAAGACACTGGCTTATACCGGGGGGGGGGGGGGATCGCCACCCGTCCTCAAGTGAAAAAAATGTATTTCAATTGAAATGGTTACAGCCTTTTGAAATAAATAAGGGTAAGGTCTAAATGGCCTTAGATGCGGTAAAAGTCATTAAAACAAATTAAAATTTATTTAAGAACTTTTTAGGCACCTGAGGCCAAATAGACCCAGTCCCCATTTCTCAAAATAAATTGATATCTGATATAAAATACAAAAAATTTCGTTTGATAAGTCAATCCCTTATTCCTTAGTACAAGAGGCGAGTATTAGATTAGGCCTAATCTACTACTTCTCTGCTAGGACCAAGCAGCTAAACATGGAAAACTGGTGGAAAAATCTGGTGTGATTAAAACAATCAAAAGTTGTGTACTGTGCTGTCACACCAGATTTTCTTTAGTCAAAATATATTTAGTTTCCCAAAGCACCTTAATCCAAACTTAACCACTCTCGTTACATAAGTAAAAAAGTAAATTGATTCAAAATTTCCATAGGCTTTGTGTGTTTCAATTGTATTTTAAATGTTGACTGCTTGAAATAAACTATGATTATTTTTCAAAATTTCAATCTCATATTTGGATATTTTAAAAACAAAAGAGAATATTATATAAATACAAAATTTCATAAGAATTAAATGTGTAAAAAGTTCCAAAGAAGTCATTTAAATCAAACTTTACTTTACTTCGGATTTAACATTGGCTCTATGGAAGAAAGAACTGAAAAATTAATTTGAAAAATCTGAAATGCTACATCAGTAAAGTGTACTTCAAACAATTTTCACAAAACATTTTACTGATATACTTTTAAAACAGCATCTAAAAAATATTTGATTTATGAAGTTAGAGCGTTGAGAAAATGAAAAAAAAAACTGAAAAATTACTTAAATAAAGTACTAGTACTTTTTGGCCGATTTTGTTCAAAAGCTTCGTTTAACTGCCCAGAAGGGTAGCTAACTTAAAAATAAAATTTCAACCTTCTAGCTCTTTTCGTTCTTGAGATATTTTGTCCACACATACAGACACACAGACATATTTTAGGGAACCACTATTTTGGACTAAGGGGATCTCAAAACATGTATTACCATCAAAATCTCGACACCGAATTTTTGACATGATTGCAATACTTTCTCACTATTATATAAAATAATAAATAATATTAATATAATAGTTTGATTTAATAATTTTTTTTGCTATAAAAATGTTTTTATTTGTATTAGTTTATAAAATTGAGGGTGGAGGGGAGCGTTATACGATTAAATATTTTTAAGGGAGGTATGATAAAATAAAGTTTGGAAACCAGTGTATTAAGAGGTTGGTTGGGTGTCGAAATATTTAAGAAATCAAAAAGGAATATTTTTATTTGATCAAGTTAAGCGAAAAAAGTTTTTTTTTGTATTTTTTATAAAATGGGAATTGTTATTTTGATCTTCTTTTCGAAGTGAAAATAATTTATTTAAGAAAGACCTGGGAATGAATCATCTAATAATATTAATATTTTTTCGATCTCTTTAGATTATAGTAAAAAGTATTTTTTTATTTTTTATAAAATGAGAATTGCTATATAAATTCATTTTCTATAGAGAGACAAACAAGCATTGACTTCTCTCTCTCAGTTGAGTGCCAAACGTCGAAACTTTCTCTTCTCTAGTGTAGTGTTTATTTTAAAGTGAATTATTATACAACTCACCCGGATTACACCGTCAGCCATCCCCATCAGCCTCCGGTTTATTAGAGGTAATTAAAATTCATTTTTCCTTTTCGATAAAAAAATACGATTATTTTTTTTTCTTATTAAATTTATATTCTCCTTTCGAATATTAAATTGATTACTAAATATTTTCTATACTATATGTCCTTAGAGGTAGGGAGGGAAGATGGAGGGAGGGGGGGGAATTCGCGTTATTAAAAGTATTCACTTCATTAGGTCATTTAGACATTAAAAATTTTTAATTTCAAATATCATTTTTTTTTTACTTTCTCTTACCTCTATATATGTTAAGATATAGAGAGAGAAAGTATTGCATTCATGTCAAAAATTCGATGTCGAGATTTTGATGGATATACACGTTTTGAGGTCCCCTGAATCCAAAAAAAGTGGTTTTCGCGACATGGTCTGTCTGTCTGTCTGTGTGTGTGAACAAAATATCTCAAAAACGAAAAGAGCTAGGAAGTTGAAATTTTATATTTAAGTTAGGCACCCCCATGGGACGCAACACGAAGTTTTTGAACAAAATCGACCAAAGAGTACTAGTACTTTACTGATGCACTTTTTCAGTTTTTTTGCTTGGTAACAAAATATAAATATTTTCACATATAAATTTTACATCTTGAAAATCGAATATACCGTACTGGCGGAAACTAAATACATGTCGACAAAAAAAAATCTGGCGTGACAAGCACAGAACACAACTTTCGATTACCGAAGGTAAGAGAAAGTTGTGTGCTGTGCGACTAGTCACACCAGATTTTTGTTAAACCAATTTATTATTTCGTCTATTATTTATTTCTACAGGAGTGAAATAAGGGTTGAAAATATCTAATATATAAAAAAAATTGTTTAGCGAGTCATTAAATAGAGGCCTCAAGGGGCAAGGCTTTCACTTCATCAGTCCTTCACCTTAAAATAATATAAGGGTTTTTATTTTTTTACTTTCTCTTACCTCTACATATGTTAATATATATTTTATTTCATCTTCAATCTATATTACGACCTTCCTCCACATTATCTTTAAATTTATTTTTGTTAAAATAATATTTCGTTTTATGTATTACATTAGGGTGGCTCTTAGCTACTACTGGAGAAAAAAATTTTTAAGATTTTTTTTGACGCTACCCTCTAGTTTGATGCCATTGCCAAAAAAAATAGCCTGTGTAAAATTTCAGCTCAATCGGATAAGGGGAAAGGGTGCCCCAAGGGCCCTGAAAATCGAAAAAAAATCAGAAACTATTCATTTTATTTATTTATCTTGTCAAATGTAAATTATATACAAAAAGTTATATAAAAGTTGTAGATCTATAAAAAATGCATATAATAACATCTATCAGTTTTTTATGTACGGCCAACGGTTTCAGAGAAAACAGCGAAAATCCATTTTTACTTTCTCTTACCTATACATGTAATATATATAGAGAGAGAAAATAATTGGTTTCATGTAATAAATTTGATGTCGAGATTTTGATGAATATACACGTTTTGAGATCCCCTGAGTCCAAAAAAATGGTTTATGCAACATGGCCTGTCTCGGTGGGGGGGGGTGGGGGTGGAGGTGGGTGTGTTTTGTGAACAAAATATCTCATGAACGAAAAGAGCTAGGAGGTTGAAATTTTATATTTAATTAAAGTACCCACCTGGCACGTGACACGAAGCTTTAGAACAAAATCGGCCAAAGAGTACTAGTACTTTACTGATGTACTTTTTCAGTTTTTTTTTTTTTTTTTTATTTTCTCAAAATTCGTTCTAACGATTTTGATTAAAATTCATAAATCAATTATTTTTTAGATGATCTTTGAAATGTATATTCTCATTTTGCCCTTGAAATATTTTGAAGCACACATTACTCTTGTACTTCATAGAAAGATAGGATCAATGGTTGTAATGATAACAAAATATAAATATTTTTCTATACCTCTATATCTATACCACCTCCACCGAGACAGACCATGTTGCATAAACCATTTTTTTTGGACTCAGGGGATCTCAAAACGTGTATATCCATCAAAATCTCGACATCACATTTATTACATGAAACCAAATATTTTCTCTCTCTATACATATTACATGTATAGGTAAGAGAAAGTAAAAATGGATTTTCGCTGTTTTCTCTGAAACCGTTGGCCGTACATAAAAAACTGATAGATGTTATTATGTGCATTTTTTATAGATCTACAACTTTTATATAACACTTTTTTGTATATAATTTACATTTGACAAGATAAATAAATAAAATGAATAGTTTCTGATTTTTTTTCGATTTTCAGGGCCCTTGGGGCACCCTTTCCCCTTATCCGATTGAGCTGAAATTTTACACAGGCTATTTTTTTTGGCAATGGCACCAAACTAGGGGGTAGCACGAATAAATTTCCAACTTCGAAAAATAAGAGCCACCCTAGTATTACATATTACTTTCTCTTATAATAATGTTTAATGGCTGGAAATATATTGAGGAAGGATATAAATGCAGGCAGCCAAGAAATAAAAAACGCTCTCGATTCCATTTGAATGTCCTTTACTTTCTCTTACCTCTAAATATGTTAATATATAGAGAGAGAAAGAATTGGATTCATGTCAAAAATTCGTTGTCGAGATTTGATGAATATACACGTTTTGAGGTCCCCTGAATCCAAAAAAGTGGTTTTTGGAACATAGTCTGTCTGCCTGTGTCTGTGTGTTCAATTTTAAGCATGAAGGAATTGAGCAATGAGGCTGAAATTTTATATTTAAGTTAGACATTCCCTTGCAGCGTGAAAATAAACTTTTAAACAAAATTGTTCAGAGCTGACCAGTATTTTATTGATGAACTTTTTCAGGTTTTTTTTTTTTGGCTTATGCCGATTTAGATTAAGAGCTTATTTTCACGCCCTAGGGAGGTGCCTAACTTAAATATAAAATTTCAACCTCCTAGCTCAATTCCTTCATGCTTTAATTTGAACAAACACCCCCACACACAGACAGACAGACCATGTCGCGAAAACCAATTTTTTGGATTCATGAAACCTCAAAACGTGTATATCTATCAAAATCTCGACATCGAATTTTTGACATTAGTCCAATACTTTCTCTCTATATATATTAACATATATAGAGGTAAGAGAAAGTAATATGTAATACATAAAAGGAAATATTATTTTAACAAAATTAAATTCAAAGATAATCTGGAGGAAGATCATAATAAAGATAGAAAATGAAATAAAAAGAAATACTTGTTTTCGGTCCGAATTATTTTAATTTCCCTTTCAACGTTTCGGGGACCAAACGTCACCCATCTTCAGGACCCATGTTAAAATCATTACATATTATCAAGACCCCTTTAAATTCACATCAATCACACTCACTAGACACAAAGGCCTTATAAGCCTTTGTTGATTGTAATATAGATCCTGAAGATGGGTGACGTTTATTCCCCAAAACTGCGAAAAGAGAAATTAAAATAATTCGGCCCGAAAACAAGTTTTATTTTTATTTCATCTTCTAAAAACAAATTCTTTCAGACAAATTAAACGGCTCTTAATAAGCCAGTTCCGGGGTGACGGGATAACCGAGTTGGAGTTCGGCGTTTTTCTTTTTTTTTTTTCCAATAAAATCGGAAAAAATTATCAATAAAAAATTACTTCAGAAAAGTACTAGTACTAAAGGTTTCAAAAGACGAAATCAAATGTAATTCGTTTTATATGCCAGAAATATTAGAATATAAAGTATATTTAAAATCTGAAAGAAATCGTTATAGCGAATTTCGAGAAAAGTGAAAAAAAAAAAAAAAAAAAAAAAAAATACATCAGTAAAGGACTAGTCTTCCAAAGACAAAACCTAGCTTCTTTTTTTTTTAAACACACACATTTTTCCCACTCCCACTCTCACACACACATACACACAGTCTTTTCAGCAAAGACTTTTTACGAAAACCGTAATTTATGGATCTATCTATTGCGGGTGGGGGGTGGGGGGTGTGGAGGAAAAACCTAGCTTAATTTCATATTGGTAATTAAAATTTGAAAATATACAAACACCTACATACACTAAGGATTATGAGTTAGAGAGATCTGGTGAATCAAGGGCAGTGGCGGATTAATGCAACTTTGTCGGGGGGGGGGCGTTTTTTTTTTTTTTTATTTTTTTTTTTATTTAAGGACTTTGTCGGCTTCTATGGCCATTTAGACCCCTTTCCTATTTATTTAAATTGATTGGTAACAAATTCAATTGAAATTAAAGAGCGGAAATCATAATTTCTTTAGATTATTAGTTTTTATAACGTTTTGAATTTCTTCTCGGGGGGTGGGGGGCAATCGTCCCCCTCGCCCCCCCCTCTTTAATCCGCCCCTGATCAAGGGTGTGCAATTGTTAATTATGTTTATGAGGTGTGGGAAAGTTTTGCAACTTTGTTGGCTATTTTATTATAAGCTTAATATTTTCTTCTTTGTATAAATTAAATTAATTAAATGTTCCACTACAAAGGTTCATATTTGAATTATAAATTTATTCATTTTATCTGAATGTTCTATATGTTTATTATTATATTAGTTTATGTTATTGTCAAAGATAATGAGCCTAAAAAAGCTGTTAGCGAATCGGCGTCTTTTATAAACATTCGATCTTACATAGAAATGTTAATACAACAAGATTAGTGCATATAGAAAATATGGCTGTATCTTTCAAAGATTGAAATTAACATTGAGCTTTTGATAATATAAAAATAACAAGACCACATGTGAAATTATATAACACTAAAGATTTCAAATGTTTTTTTGTTTTCACGATTTATTCAATACCCTGGTAGGAATACACAATTGAGCCAAGCCTCGGGCCAGGCTTGGACCAATCGTGCCGAGCATTGGGCGAGGTTTGGGGCAAGCCTTGTCTAACAATTGGGCCAGGCTTGGCTCAAGCCTTGGAATGATAACAATGTACCCAACCAAGATTGGCTCAAGCCTCGAGAATCAATAAAACCAAGGTTGGCCCAAGCCTTGGAAAACAAAAAATGAATGGCCGATCCAACTACCCTCCGCCCCAGGCGCATCAAGCCTTTGGCGCCCCTTTATATCGACATAGGCGCCCTAAGGCATCTAAAATATAAAATTTATATAACCCAGGGACGGTGATTTTATCATATTCTTTCCATAGATAGTCCAAAAACACGGATAGTTTTCTTTTAAATTATATTAAAACTTAAAAAACGTCGCCCTTGTTGAGCTTCGCCCCCTCCGCCCTCAAAGGCTAGTTACGCCGCTGTGCCTAATTAGTTTATGTAATGTCCCTGCTCTATATAATAAATATTAGAGATCTAAAGGAATTTGGCTATTTAATTTTCACAAACATTATCTATTTGAAATGATTATAACTGGATATGGCTGTGAATGTATTCAAGGGATGATAATTAGGCAGCCAAACACAAAAAAACAAAATTTTTTATTTTTCTCTGTCGACGTTTCGAACGCTCATCGCGCTCATCATGAATAAATAATATTTGTTGACCGTAGGTCCTGATGATGAGCGCGATGAGCGTTCGAAACGTCGACAGAGAAAAATAAAAAATTTTGTTTTTTTGTGTTTGGCTGCCTAATTATCATCCCTTGAATTATCTATTTGATCCCAGACAAAACTACTTGGCTCAATTCTTTCAAATAATTAAAGAATAGATCCCAATATTTTATTGAATCATATAAGCTAATTATACCTCTATAAATTTATATTTTACGCTATGTCAAGGGCGGATCCAGAGGTGTTTCTCGGGGGGGGGGGGGTGATCTGGTGTGACTCGTCGCACAGCACCAGGGGTGTATATAGAAATTTTTTTCGGGGAACCAAATTTTTTGGCGTGTTCCGTTCTCGGAACCAAAAATTTTTCCCAGCCGGAAAAATATTTTGCCTTTTTTTTAAAGAACCAAAATTTTTTTCCCCGCGGAACCTAAAATTTTTCATGTTCCGTTCGCGGTATTAAAAATTTTTCCCATTTTTTCAAATCTCGGGGGGGGGGGGGGTAATTACCCCCTTTACCTTTACCTTCGGCGAACCTTGCGCTAGCCAGGGGGCTTCGCCGGTACATGTTTTTTAATGACACCTGTATGATTTTGTTTTTATTTTTCTTTGCTTTTACGAAAAATGTCGTTTTCTTCTGTGATTATTTCAAAAACTATTCAGTTTTCGGAAAAATATCAAAGAATAAAAACTTTTTAAAATTGAGTATTTTATCATAATATAACAAAGAAATTGAAAATTTCGAAATTTCTGAAAAAACTTATTAGGGAAAGTTCCAAGTGACGTATTTACTCCAAAAGTTGATAGAAATCTACAATTTTAGTGTAAGGAACATATACCAAATTTCATCTATCTAGCTGCTTTGGTTTTTAAGCAATCGGGTTCACACACCCGGGGGGTGTTTAACTTAAATATAACATTTCAGTCTCATAGCCTAATTCCTTCATGCTTAAAAAAATTTTGAATTTCAAAAAATTAAATATTAATTATTATATATTATACGAATTCTGAGTATATCTCCACAGCCATAAAACATCAAATTAAGGCTTATAAGGCAAAATAAAAAAAATTTTAATAATAAAGCCTCTATATACGTTATTTATTATTTTTGGAATTAAATTCATTTAAAATAGTAGAATTCAAGTTGTAATATAATTTTAAAAGAAAACAATCAATTTTTTAAGACAATCGATGAAAATAATATGATAAAATCACATTCGCTGGGGTATATCTTAGAGGCCGTAGGGCGCCTATGCCGGTTTCGGGGGGCGCCAAGCATAGGCGCCGGAACTGGGGGGGCAAGGGTACATTGCCCCCCCCTGGGATCCTATAGGGGGGGGGACAGAGGGGGGCAAAATTTCTTCTTTTATTTCATTTATTTTTAAAAATGATACATTTTTACTTTTGAAAAATAAAATTTTTTAAATTAAAAAAAATAAAACGAGTATGAAATTCATTTTTTTCCAAATTTTTTCCAAAAATTTTTGATAAAATCACTACCAAATTTTTTAAAATTTTAATTTTATTAAAATTGTGATTTTATTTAAAATTTTTAAAGTTTTATAGTAGATTTGTTTTGTGTTTATACTATTTGAACATATTAAATTATTTTAATTTTCTAAAAAAAAAATTTTTTGCCCCCCCCTGATTCAAATTCGTTCCGGCGCCCCTGGCGCCAAGGTCTCGATGCGTCCACCTGGTTACGCCACTGGCCCGGGGCCCCTCGAGGGCCCGGGCCCCGGGGATATAGCCCCCCCCTGTTCCCCTGTCTGTGGCCCTGACAATTACATAAGCGAAAGTTGTATATTCTTGCTATGCGAACAGTCCACCGTGTTTATTTATTCATTGCACTTTCGAACTTTTTTCTATTTTTCTTTTTTGACGGTTATAAAAGCGATATTAAATAAAAAGTGAATCTATTTGATAGAAGTAAAGTGAGAATATTACAATTACTGTAATATTCCATTCAAATCTTGTTCTTTGAGCCAGAGGTTTGCTTTTCTCACAATTTAAATTTTTTTTTTGTTTATTTTTTAGAAATCGACGAATCGCCTTCGAGAATTGACATCATAAAGAGACCATGCTTCATCAGACATCGCGTTACTTCAGCCAGGCAGTCACTACAGCAGATTCCACGAGTGTAGGAGCTACATTTAAAGTCTGTATAAACATTTACGTGGGCGTAGAGTAAGCAGTTTAGGATTTTTCAAAATTTTTTTTGACTTTTCTTATTCCGGCTTAAATATATAGAATATTTTTACCTAGGTGCATGGATAGGATGTATTAATACAAGCAATTTTCCCATTTCAGAGTCCCTTTTAGATAGTTAAAGATTTAAATTCAAGATTTTTAAATTAAAAATTAATTAATTTTTAATACCACTTCATTTTTACTTTTTTTATTTAAATTTACATTAAGATAATTTGTCAAATTTTTTTCTAAATTCATTTTTTAATATACTAAATTTACTTTTTAATTTTTAAAGAATAGGTTTTTAGATTTCAGTACCCAATGCAGGTTTCGTTTCTCAAGGTAAAGGGATGGATGAATGTTCAATAAACAAAAGGTATACGAGTATTGGTAATTTGTGGATCAGGCACAGTACTCATTCATCCCTTTACCCCACGCGGGAGCAACATCAACATATGAGACAATTCAAGTGTGCATGTATTATTATTTTAACTATATTTAATTCAGTTTTAGGTTTTGCGTGTATGTGATTATTAACAAATACTATTTAAGAGGATCTATCTCTTTATGTTTAATGTTTAAGAATACACGCAATTCTTATTAGATTATTTAGAAATAGATAGGTTCTATATAGAGGGCGCATAATTAGAAAATCTCTACGCTCACGCATTTATATATTAATGGGGTTTTAGGCCTTCTATGTCGGAATTCTCTGATGTTCTCTTGAATTGACGTTCAATTGTGAATTGGTTCCTCAATACTGGCATAGGGTGTTGTTGTTCGTCCCATTTAGGTTTAGGCAGGGCTCCCAGTAGAGGATCATTTCACCTTTGACCGTTGTTCAAGGGAAATAGGAGAATTCCTCTATCGCATGTTTCTCCCTTTCGCGCATTTGAGGGAAAGAGTGTTTTCTCTTTCTCCGGGGCTCTTTGTCCATCAGTGCTGAGTTCTGGGCCTTGGTTGTTTCAGGCCAGAATGAGTTAATGTTCAAGATGTTAGGAGTTCGTATAGGTTGTTGTTAGCTTTTAGGGTTCTTTTTTTTCAGCATGCATCTTGAACCACGTCATTCTGTTTCTGAGATGAGCAATCAAGGGGGATCTTCAGTATTGTTGGCCGGGCTCCCTTCCTAACTCGTGAATGATTATCAGATCAATTATCTCTGCTCTATTTTAGTTCGCTACGACATTGATTAGGCAGGTGGGTGGAGGTTAATTGATCTGTAATGTGTCTTAGTACATATGTACTGTATGTGTTCCATTTCCTCTTTACCTTTCTTTGGGTTTGTGGGCGCGTTTTCACCGTATCGTTTCGAAGTGATATAATGAAGGCTTACCTGCCTTCCGGGAGTGTCCGCGTTTCGCGATCGTCTCAAGAAAGAAGAGGAACTTCATTTTAGAATTAGATGACCGTCCCGGTCATAGATAGTGGTATTAGGTTAGCTTTTAGGGAAGCCCTCGTTGAGCCGAAAGAAGCAGTCTACAAAGTAAGTTAAAGAAATTTTCAATATTTTTCATAAAATATTACGTAGTATCAATGATATAAATTAATCCTTTAATTCTTCTTTTGTTTTAGATGGTAGGGTGGGAGTGGGGGCTGAGATCGTCGAGATTCTTCAGGGCATAACCAACTGGATCCTTTCGTAAGTAATATTAAATCTAATAATTAAAAAATTGCATAATTTAATAAAAAATTTTTTCAGGTCGGTCAGATCTTATTGAAGTTCCAGATTCCAACTCCTTTTTTAAGTTTTAAGAAAAGATATCTGTTGATGTCATCATTTCGGAGTTCCGGTGGCTGAGAAAGAAACAAAACAAAAATATAGTAAGGTATAGTCTTGGGGTTCCCCGATATACAAATACTCATTATATATTATAGAGACTAATTGTATATTTATTTCATCTTTTGTTTTAGATGTTTGTGGAGGGGGGGGGGGGAGTGGAGGATGAGATCGGGCACAATCTTCTAGGCGCACAACTGAATTATTTTGTAAGTAATATTAAATTTAACAATTTAAACTTCTATTTTAATAAAGAAATTCTACTTTTCTCTTTTTTTATAGATACTTTTGATTGAAAGAACATTTATTTACATAACAAGACTTTTCAAAATCCTTCAATAGAAATAAATTTTTCTCTCTCAGGATGAGAAGCGAACCTGGGACCCATGCACGAGAATACCCTCTTTGAAGATTTATCAGGTGTGTTATGGTTAAGTCTATTTCAATGGTTTCCAAACTTTATGTTATAATAGCTACCTTAAAAATATTTAATCGTATGACGTCCCTTCCCCCTCATTTTATAAAATAATACATAAACAAAAAATTTTCTTGCTAAATAATGTATATAAAAATATTTTTAAATTTATTTTTATTTATTATTTTATTTATTTATAAAACTAGCAATGATGCTGTGTCTAACATTCGAGCCTTCCCTTAGACTAGTCCGCGCCTCTCAGTTTGTGAAAACGCTATTTGCTTAAAACTTTCAAAACTTGTTATTTTAAAAAAATGTAAAAATCATAAATTGATATTGTTATTCCCAACACCACTAGTTCTTCACAGATGTTCTTGATCTTGACGTTCTTGTTTTCATTTTGGTTAAATACAATAAAAACATAAACTTATTTAATAATACAAATGAAGGAAACATTTTGCCTTAAGAGTGTATTATTACGAATATCATCTAATGGTATCAACTCATCGAATTTTGTCTTTTTGGAACTTTTAATTTATTAATATTAAATATTATTACCCATTAATATTGATATGTCAACTGTATATATATTTAATTTAGTTTCAAACCACATCCGTCTCGATAATATTGATTTTGGAAATACGCCTTTAAAGTCTAAAAATATTTTTATTTATTTAAATTCACCTACTTTTTCCGTATCAAAAGTGTTATCTTTTGAGGAAATTGTTCTAAAAATTAATAAACTTACTTTGAATGGTCGTTTCATTTTCTCTCCCCACCACATATGTCCTCTATTGTCCCCTTAAAGTGAACGGTGCAATGGAGAGAGAAAAGAAGTGGGCGTTGAGAGCTTCCTACCCCCATCCCCCAAATTTGGATGGAGAAGGAATCGTCAGTGATAAGTCTCTCTTTTCGACGAATTCTTTCGGCAGTTCATTTCACTTCTTCTTTTATTTTCTTTCTTTTTCGTGGCCTCTCGATTCGCAATCCCCCGCCCAAAAACCAACCCCCTCTTTTTTTTTCTTACACGCCTCAACTCTCCCACACACGACAATTGCGAGCTTCTATGGAGGCGTCCAAGGGTAACATCAACTTGAGACCAAGAAGCCTTTTGACACACAAACACTTCTTTATTTAGTTTGGAACAAGTGATGGTGACCGATACACCCCTCTTTCTCCTTCCATTGATCAAAGTAGAAAATTTATCTTAAAAAGTTGATTTTTAGATAAAAGACACTTAAAATATTTATATTTGTGTATCTTTTCTTAGGGTTATTTTTTCTTATTTAATTTAAATTGAATACTTAAACCAGTGGTTCCAATTGGTGTGCCCCAGCGCCCAAAGGTGCCGCGAGATATTGAAATAAACAAAAGAAAATTACCCTATACTTAAGATAACAATACTATTCATTTATTTTTATTCAGTGACTGTAGTGAAGTTTACTATATTATGTTATTGAGCAAGTTACTTATTATATAAATATTTCAATAAATTTACATATTAAACTTAATTTTTTTTTTAATTCAAGGAAGGGTGCCTCTAGTGTTTAATGTTATTCATAACCGTGCCGTGAAAGTGAAAAGTTTGGGAAACTAAACTATAAATTATTTTCTCGCTATTTTCTTTTTTCTTACTTATGTTATTGAATCTTCTAAATTTCGCTCCTCCTTGCCTCAAAAAATATTCAACATTTCCAAAGTCGTCCTCCTAGGGTAGACAATTTGAACGTAATATTATCTGTAAGGATTGTCAAGAACTTCCTAAAATTGAATCAATCCAAATTCTTATTTTTTTGTAAATTAATTATTCGTTATCACTAAATAAATTATAACTTACCTATTATCTAATTATCTGATACAACTAATTCAAAGATAAATTTTGAGACGTGTAGTTTTCTATTATGTATTTTTATGCATTTCGCTTCAATCATTTTGTCAAAGACTTGTGATTGCTCTAAATCTGTGTTTGTAGAATTTATATTAAAAAAAAATTATTTCACCAACCAGAATTCCAAAAAAAAAAAAAAAAAAAAAATTAAAGGAGCTTAGTAGTGTAGTTAGTGGTAGTTGTATAAATTTTTGAGGTGAATTTCTCCCTGAGTAGCTCTCAACTCAAGATTATATTCTTAGTTGATTCATCCATTAGTCTAATCTCTAAGCCAGGGGTGTCAAACTGGCGGCCCGCGAAGAGATTTCTTAGGTCCCTGATTACACTATCGACAAGGTTTTTTCACAAAATCTGATTTGTGCCTGGTTTTTTTTTTTTTTATTAATATATTTGGTTAGTTTTCAGCTTAATTTAAGAAAAAAATGGGTTTAAATGTTAATTTTTTAATTATTTTTACCCATTATTGTAAAATAATTTTATTTTTTTGTTAAAATATTTAAAAAAAAAAAAAATTATCTGAAATAAATGAAAGCAGGTCAATATTTTACGTCAAAATTATTTTTACCATTTAATTTGGAAATGTGATGTGAGTCTTACCAGTTGCATGAAATGGTCCATGTTTTAATTGAATTAAAAAAATCTGCTCTAAGCAATTAAATATGAATTTATTTTTCACTCGGTTTTACCATAGATTCACTTTTTTTGATTTGAACTTATCCCTGTGATCAAAAAATAGTAAGACTTTTGAAATAAAACACAAAGGGTTTAAGATTTTTCCAAATTTATTTCATCTCCTTCAAAATACTCTCCTTCCGCAATAATACACTTATGCTAACGTTTTTCCAATCTTCGAAACAATTGTTATACTCGATTTCCGTAATGGCCTTTTATCTCGTCAATTGTGTAAAAACGATGGCCACGGAGAGGCCGCTTCAGTTCAGTCAAAAGTCCGACGGAGCCAAATCAGGCGAATAGGACGGTTGGGGGACGATATCAGTGGAATTTTTGGCGAAAAAGTCACGAAGAAGATGAGATGGTGCATTATCGTGGTGGAAAAAACACGAGTTATCCTCCCTCAATTCTGGTCTCTTTTTGCGTATGAACTCACGAAAACGACCCAAATAATACCATTTTTCAAGCAAAATTTTATGCAACTTCTTTGCTGAATTTTTTCACTCAAGTTAAAAATCGTCGAATGAAATTTTCGACTCTTACAAAAACAAGCGAATCACAAATACTAGTATGGGCTATGGTCTCAAAATTTGACAGGAATGTCAGTTAGGGTCCTACCAACCTAAGAAAAAATAAATAAACCGATTTGATCACAGTAGTATTTATAGATAAAAAAAGAAAGTAAAAAAACTTTTAATTAATATCGCAAATAATTGTTCTTTTTATTTTATATATTTTTTATCTATTAATTTATTTATTAAAAAAATTTAGACACTTTCAACATTATCGTTGGGTAAATTAAAAAAAAAGAGAAATATGAAAACATCCAGAGAATTCTTAATTATAATGTAATCCTTGTAAAAGTACTAAAGAAATATATTTTAAGAAAGGAAAATTGTTCTTGGACTAAAACAGCGAAAAGACAAAAAAAAAAGAAAAGAAAGATGGGGACTCTGAAGGGGTGAAGTGGGGTGGGGTGATTCAAGACGGAGGGTTAAATTGTCCGGTCGAGCGCAGAGCGAAAATTAATTTCTCTAGCCAACGTGCGTGTTCTGTGTGCGTGTGCGTTGGTCTTGTGCCTGTATGTGTGTGTGTTTGGGGGTCCAAGGGGGTCCAGGGGGGTTTGGGGTGCAATAACGGTGGAGACCCCGAGATCATTATTTGTCTGAGTTATGAGCCACACGCTTGGACACCTCTAATGAGAAAACTCAACCAACCCTGTGTGCCACACACCATACCACACTCACACACACATATACATGACGGCTACAGTACACACGTACACACCAGCCGGCGACGCTTCTGTGTGACGTCATTAATAACGTCATTACCCGCTGCCTTGCGTTTAGAATCATCTTATTAAAAAAAAAATTACAACCTAAACACTTTTATGTCTCAAAAACTGGTTTAGTACATTATTTTCAACATTAATTCTTTTTCACTTCCGATAGCTACGTATGTATATGTTGAAATTGTCTGGAAAAATTCTTGAGAATTCTCTCTGGGTGTTGAAGATATTTATTAAACGAAAGGGCGGTTGCTTCATCAAAGCTTGTTAGAATATACCCCAAACCTCGACGCCAAAGAGTTATTTTCAAAATATTTACATAGTTAGACATCTAGCAAGAAATTAACAATATTTGTTTCAATATGTAACTTTAAATAGCCGTCAAAATTTGAATAAAAAAATGAATTTGAAGAAATAAAGTGACTGTTGTATTTCATTTATTATTATTAAAAAAAAAAATCAATTAAAAAATCTTTCTACAATAATATTATTTTTAGTAGCGGTGGCAAAAATGGCTGGTGGCCTAATGCCAACAGTTCTTTTAAATAAATAAATATTATTTTTTAGATCATTAAACAACAAGGAAAAGTAAAAAAATATAAGATTAATAAAATAATTTTATTCAAATTCAATTCAAATGTGATTGCCTCAGATTGCCACAAAGATTATTACAATCTTTGTAATCTTACATGAAGAAGGCCACAGAATGAGTTGTAAATTTTACAAATAAATCACAGTTAAACAGAAAACAAAATTCTTTTATTAATGAGAACAACTAAGAAAGACAGGAGAAGGAGCAGGTGCAGCCAAAAAATAGAAGCCTCCGATTTAATACAATTTAATGAAACGTTTCGGGTGAATTTCATTTACCCATCTTAAGTCCTTCAAAATTGTTAAAAGTCCCGGAGTTGGTCAACAGGGCAATACATGTAAATTTATGTATCATATGTCCTGGCGATGTGGGCCATCGTATTTATTTAGTGAGATTGCCCTAATGACCAACTCCGGGACTTTTAACAATTTTGAAGGACTGAAGATGGGTAAATAAAATTCATCCGAAACGTCTCATTAAATTGTATTAAATCGGAGGCTTCTATTTTTTGGCTGTACCTGCTCCTTCTCCTGTCTATAGAAAAACAGCCACTGACTTCATTGACATCTATGAAAGTCTAAACTCCAATATTATAAGATATAAAATTAATTAGAAAATACTGTACACATTTTATGTGTTAATAAAATGCATCACTCTCCTGGGATGTTTAGTATCTAAAATGAATTCCATCAAAATTACAATTCAAGGTGAATTCTTGGTTTTTAACATTGGAAGTTCCCAGAATGATTACTCAAAAAGTTCGATAGCTGCAATGTTAGATTATCCCACAGACCGATAGGGGGTCTCCATTTGGTAGTAATGCCCCGATAATATCGAAATATCGACAGCTGATTAAATATATCCAAGAGAGGTTGAGTTCTAGTGTTATGCGTGCATGACTTGAACATACATGACTAGTACATACATAACATACACAACATTAATTGGCATTTATCAAGATATGCAAAGCGGAACGAGAAAGCCTGTGTCGTATTAAATATGGCATGCATTATTCATCCTTGCTCCGGCTAATTATATAATAACAAATAATTGCAGGTTTTTGGGGATGAAAACCAACATTTGCGTGCAAGCATATACGGATACTTATAATGAGAGAGAAAATAGGAAAGAACCCCTTTGGAAAATGTCTTTGAAATATTAAATTATTTTATTATTTCACAAGAGAATTATTAAAACTTGAAAATACAATTGCTGTACTTAAGCAAATTAAGCGAATAACTTAACTTGGATATCTTATTTGTTATTCTAATAAGAGGATTATAGACAATGATGATTTAACCAAATCTAAAAAGAGGAAAATAACATTTTGTAAAAGCATATCAAATGTTACTAACGGTATGTTAATTAAATTAAATAAATATCCATGAGGATACACTTTTATAAAATGTCATCCCCCATTTTGGCGTATTTTAAATATAATTAAATCGTATTTTTTTTTACCTTACTTTTATTTTCGTTTCGTGAAATTTTTTCTCTTTTTAGATTCCAAATTTTAGTCGTTTCTCAAACTTTAAAATCAAGAGATATGAAATTGTATTCCAAACACTTCGTATTCATTATAATGTACATTTGACTAGTCAAGTGTATCGTAAAAATATAAGTAAATTTTATTCTTTCTCGACCGACATTTCAATCCGGGAGTGAACCACCTTCAGGCCCTAAATAAAGTCATTATTAAGTGTTAAGGTTGAAAAATGTAAATATACCAGTAGATTATAATAGATCTGCATTTTTTCGTTGTCAAGATGGAAAATGACCAATACAACCAAGGTATATTTGTGGTAAATATAATTTTATGACGATGATACCATATTTAGAGAAATCGATCGTCCAAAGTATATATTGAAAAATATAATTATTTTTCTACAAATATACCTTGGTTTCGTTATTTCTCTCTATAATAATAATACAGATTTTACCATATTAGACCACTTAGAGTTGTCAGCCATTATTAAAGTAAAGTGAAATACAATCTTGACACTTTAATATTTATTAGTAATAATGATTACCTTCCAGTTCTGAAGATGGTTCATACCCGAACTGAAACATCAGTCGAGAAGGAATAAAAATATACGTTTTCACACTTTAAAATCTCCTGATAATATATCCAAGTATTAAATACTAATACTATATACAGCAATATGCTGCCGGGCCCCCCCCCCCCCTGAAGGCTCGCGCCCCCCTCCCCAGAAAGCTCCCTGCCCCAAGAAAAATTACGAAAATATGGGGGGCTTTCCAGGCCTCCCGGAGAATAGATGGTCCCATGGCCTTCCCATCGAGATGGCTGGACCCATGCCCCCCAGCCAAATTTTCTAGTTACGCCCTTGAGCATATCTACGTTGTAATTTATTTTCATATCGTAAAAATAATAAAGATAGCTCGAGAGACTTTATATCCCCTGAGAAGAGAGAGAGGTCAATCAAGTCATTCAAACAACCCCCTCTCAAAAAAAAAAAAAAAAAAAAAAAAAAATTAAAAAGCCGAAACATCCCTAAAAAAAGAATATATTATTATAAATTATAATATTGCAATATATTACGCTTTGACAGGCCCTCCAGATGGGCCGATTTCCTTTTCACAAATGTTTTTATATATTAGAAAGCTTAGGGGAATTTTCTAATTGCACAGATGATATTTTGAAATTATTATTTTTTTTATAAGTAATGAATGAATGATAAACGATTAGGCGATGTAAAAACATTTTTCAATAGCTCAATACGTAGTTCAGGGGAATAATAATCTTAGAATTCATTTATAATTTTTTTTTTTTTTTTACCTAAAAAAACTATTTGTTTTGTTCTTTGTTCATGTTTCGATTTGAATTTATTTTCCCCACATTTTCAATGGTTTGTATTATAATAGGATTTTTTAGGTAAGTTTTTACATGAATATTTTTTAACTGATCGCCTCATTCTCTTATTCTCTCCCCCTCACTAATCGAATTTTTTTTTCTATGCCCCCTCACCCTTCATATAAAAAGTTCAATATATGAAGGTCATTGATCATTTTTTTTAAAAAGGAAAATCAGGATCTTCCATCTGCCAATCAGAAACAAAAAAAACATGTATAAAAAATATATTAAAATGAGAATATAATAAAATAATAAAGGTGAGTTAAAAGGATGTAGTAATATAATTAAAGATTAATTAATTATAACTTTAACACATTATATTAATTTTTATTTTTTTTTTTTTTTTTATTAATTTTTTATAGAGGAAAAGGAAGGTATAATAAAAATTTGACTCCTAATAAAAAACTGAAGATCAACCCCAAAAATAATTGATTATTCATGGACTGATTAGCCACCAAAAAAGGAAGAATTTCCTTCTTCTACAACTTTATAAAATATAGGGTCGTGCCATGAAAAAAATTTTACTTTTTTTTTTTGTTTTATTTTATCTAAATAATTAAGATTAATATTATAATTCGCGACATTTTTAAGGACTAAATTAGTGAAATTAATTAAAAAAGATCAGTAGAGGGGAAATTTTTCAAATTATTGTGGTGTCATTCTTTTTTATTTTCCCTTATTTTTTTCTCCTATTATTTTGAACTCTTTACCACATATTCCTATCGAGTGCCAATTATAGGAACATCATTAACGATTTTTATGCTATTCAGAAAGTGGATTTGCCTACGAGGTTATCTTTACTATTAATCGAGACCAACAAAAATACGGAACTGTCAAAGACAATAATTAGACACATATTAAAAATATTTAATAAGTGGAGAAATTAATATGTATTATACTGTCACCTTTTCTGGCCAAATGGATAAATTTCCGGGGCCAAAAATTTAGCAAAAAAAAAAAAAATAATATTAAATAATAAAAGGCCTAATAAAAATGGAAGATAATTTTTGTGAGGCCAAATCCGACAATTTTGATTATATTTTAAATAGGCATATTATTATTATTTTTTTTTTTTGCTAAATTTTTGGCCCCGGAAATTTATCCATTTGGCCAGAAAAGGTGACAGTATTATAAAAAGAAAATGAAAATATAGGTCTATATTGGAAATTTTCTAGGTTTGAACCATGAAAGTTTACATTAAAAAAATATATATTTTTTTAAAACATTGAAATTATCACAAGTAAAAAACGCATGGGTGGGACTTGAAATTGTCCCTCACTGTACATTATTAATTTGTATAAAATATTTTTTTTTTTTTTATTTTAAAAATTTTATTATTAATTTATTAATTTCTTAAATTTATATTTTGTCAGGAAACTTTCTCTCTCATTTTACATTAATTATTAATTACATTTATTTATTTTTTTCATTTTTTTTTTTAGGTCTTTTTCAGCATTTGAGGCTATTTAGTCTTTATTTATGCAAATTATAATTCTTTTATTAAATATTCTCATAAATAAAAGATAATAAGAAATCTAGTTAAGAAAAAAATTGAATTGCATGCTTGTTTGAAGACTGTTGTTTTCTCATCAGCACAATGTCATATAAATAACGACAATTTTATTCAATAAGAAGATAATAATATGACAAATTTTTACGATTATATAATTAAGTAATTATACGTATTAAAGATATCATTTTCATCGTGAGACAGCTTAATAGTCTTTTTAGTTGTTAAAAGACAATATTTTTATGTATAAATAATTATATTAAAAAACGATCAGACTTATGAAATAGAGGAGGTCAATGAAAATATCTAGTAGCTATGCTTTACAGTGAAAGGGTATGATGAGAAGGTTAAGATAAAATTGTGATTGCTTAGGGAAAATTTGGTTGAAAATAAAAAAAATTTAATTTCTCTTTAATTTAAATCACAAATTTACATTTTCTCTAGGCTTTCGTATAAGTATTCGTATAAGTACTTTCTCTTCTTACCCTATATATTTGAAATAGGCCTATATAAAGCGAAAGTATTGTTAATATACATACAATATTAGGCCTCTATGTTTTAGAACTGAAAAAGGGATAGAATTAATACGAATTAATACTTCAACCGATATTTTCCACAAAATTTAATTAATTTGATCACACTACGGTACTGGTACTTTATTTTAAACTACAGGGGGGGGGGGGATAAATTTATATATATATATATATATAACAATTTAAAATTTATTAATGTGTTTAAAAATTTTAATATCAATTTTTATAAAATAACTATCTTGGATAAAAGGATCCTATCATCTGGTATTAATGAAGTTAAGCAATAACACGCTTAAGAGGTCGCCGGATGTCATTTATAATGAAATATCGATTATAAATAAAATCATGCATATGGTCTAATAACCCATAAATTATATAAATAAGAAAAAAAAAACAATAAATAATTCAAAATTTAAATAGGCTATCCAAATTTTTAAAGGTTATTAGACAACCGGTATACGTACTATCTCCTATATGCAGACCTTAATTCAATAAATTCGCCTTAACCATTAATGAGGAATAAGTTTAAAAAGAGACGTCGAGAGACTAGAACTTAATATCGTACTAATATCGTATTAAGGTTGTTCGGACATTAAGGCACTTATAAAGATTAAAAGCTAACTTTTTAATATGTTATTAAACACTATCACATTCGTATAAAATATGTTTTTGAAGCAGATCTTTTGAAGGGTTATCGTGTAATTAATTATTAAAAAATTGAAATTTAACTTATAACCTTTGGTGAAAATCGACGAAACGCACGCATGTCGAATTATGTAGTTGCTCCTGATAAAGATAAAAACACAAAAAACTTACATTTTATCTATTAACTTCCGTAGAATTCGTTAAAACTAAAATCAAAAGTTTCTGACGTGGGCTTTTAAAGATATTTTAACAAGAAAGTAAAAAAATTCGAAAATGAAAGTCGGTCATATTTAAAAATAAGTAAGTCACATGACTCTGACCAGTCCGGCAATGTCGTATAAAATAAAACTCGTTTCATGCTGTCACATTTGTAATATTATAAATAAAATACCACGAACCCTACACCAAAATCAACATATACAGCTGTTAAATGCAAATTTTGCTAGATCTATATTATGTGAAAAAAAACTTTAATTAAAAATTTTTTTTTTTTTTTTTTTTTTTATAAAAAATTTTACTAATATAAATTAAAAATAATATAAGATAAGAAAAAAATATAATAATAAATATATTTTTTAAAATTTTAATTTTAATAATAAAAAAAAAATTTTTTTTTTACGGGCTACTGTCTGAACAACTTTAAGGGAGAACAAAAACTTTTTTCTCATCAGAATTCTATGTTGCTACTTAACTATTGCCTTGGCCAGGCTATCGGTTCCCTCAGAAGAATGAATGGTTTTTCCTTTTGATTATGAAAGTGTCATTTTTAAAATATTGCATTTTCAAGTGTTTATTTATATGGTATCCAAATTTATTAGTAATGAGAAAGTAAAAAAGCACACACTCTTTTAACATAAATATTTAATATCAAACTCTAAAACATCTGTATAAAATTTGCAATATTTTATATGAATTGGATATAAAATTTATTAACAAACGCCTTTTTTTCTTCCTCTATTTATATATTATGATACATATTTCAATTTGTTCTATTTTCGCAATATACAACTTTACGAGAAAAATTGAAAGTATTATCTTGACAATACTAAACGTTTAATACATTTGAAAAAAACAGAGAAGCTAGTTGTTTAAATATTATTTTTAATTCATTATAACAGTGGTTCCTAAATAAGAATGCCTGGACCCCCAAAATGTACTATATTAATTAATAACGAAAAGTCTGTATGAATGTGTGTATGAGTGTGAGTGTTAAAAAAAAAAAACAGTGTTTCCCAAAATTTTTTGGTTCACGGTTTCCTTGAAATAATATCAGAATTGTGTGCTGCTCCCTGAGTCAAAACATTGGTCTATGGGACTAATATTGGAATATTTAAACTACTGTAAATTATTAATCGCCCATTGCAAGTCTATATTTTATGAGCATAAGAAGGCTAAAAGATTATTACTGACCATTAACTTTCCGAAAGAATCTGTACTAGCATCGCTCTCTGAATCGTTTAAGCTTCTTCCCTATGGGGTGTTATGCCAAACTTAAGGACTGATGTTCCATGTTGAAATTTTTTTTTTTTGTGCACTTAGGTATGGCTATATAATGGACATACTTAATATGCACAATGAGATGTTGGTGTTGGGTTCTAAATGTATAATACATGATTTTTTTTCAAAATCCAGATGATACAAAACAAAAATCAGAAAAAATCTTTTTAGCGTCTAGCGTCCCGAGTGTCAAAGAAAAAAAATAAGTTTTTTGCTCAATTTTTTTCTCATCTGAACCATCCTAAATTTTTTCTAACTTTTTTTTGAGTATCACGGATGGGCTTTCTCTTATATTTTTGCACCCTAATATTCAGAGTTCTCTTTTTTTTTTATCTCCATTGTACTTGGCTTATGCACGAGTTGAGAGATGGGTTCTACAATAAAGAAATTTTAAAGTTTTTTTTTTAACAATATTTATGAAATTAATTATTATTCATTAAATTTTTTTCACTCTAATAATGTGAACAAAAATAGCTCAAGAACGAAAAGAGCTAGGAAGTTGAAATTTTATATTTAAGTTCGGCACCCCGATGGGACCTGACACAAAGCTTTTGAACAACATCAGCCAAAGAATACTAGTACTTTACTGATGTACTTTTTCAGTTTTTTTCGATTTTCTCAAAATTCGCTCCAACGATTTTGATTAAAATTCAAAAATCAATTTTTTTTAGATGCTCTTGTATATTCTCATTTTTCCATTGAAATCTTCTGAAGACCACTGTACTCTTGTACTCCATAGAAAAGATAGAAATGGTTGCCATGATAACAAATTATAAATATTTTCCCATACTTATAAATTTTACATCTTGAAAATCGAATGTACCGTACTGTCGGAAACTAAATACATGTCGACACAAAAAATCTGGTGCAGTCACACCAGATTTTTTTAATTGGTGCAGAATTCCATTACCAATAAAAAAGGCCTTTTAAATTTATTAAAAATAATAAAAATGGGAGAACATATCTACATCAAATTTTACTTTTACAGTCATATAGCCACCATGGACAAGAACCTTTATATGATAGCAAAAAAAAAAAAAAAATTCCCTGTAAATTTATTTCTGTTTGGGATGAAGTATCTGAAATGAAAGTACAGGGCAAATTTATCAGATGGTCATTTACAACAATCACTGCTTGTAATTGGTGTTACAGATTTTAATTCTAACTTCAAAGAAATACTTTAAAAAAAAATTCCATCATCCTATTGAGATTTGCATAAAACTTATTTCTATTTTTTAAATTTAAATCCTAATTTGGCCCTTGTGGCAGAAAGTTTTGGACACCTCTGCTCTAGACGTAGTTATCATATTAAAGCGTGCATTTTTGGTAGTCAATCCAAACAAAATCGACTTTACCACTTATTCACTTTACGGAAATATATACGGGTAGAGCATATTTTAAAAATTATATAGACTAATTACTTTGTCTTTTTCTTCTATATGACTTTGAAAATCAAAAAAATCCGAATTGCTCATTGATATTCATTTCTAAAGTCTTAATAAAAAAAGATTTCACGTTTTATTCTCGTGATTGGAGTCTCGACCACTCTGGGTGTTATTATTTGTATTATCCCAAAAGGAGAATCCAATTATTAGATAATCAAAAAGGAATATTTAAAAATGTTTTTATCTAATTTATATAATAAAAAGATTTTTAAAATTTTCCCTATCATTAAATAGAATAATATTATAAATGAGATCCTGTAATTATTCGCTTTGGATAAAAGAATAATAAACGTTTTAATTTGATCATTTAAATTTCAAGGGAATATATACAAAAGGGCTATTTTTTAAACAAACGTTAAAATTAAAATAAACCACAATGGTAATTTAATTTGAATGTATATATGTTGTGGAGATTTTAAATATACACTCTTGGAAATTGTCACCATCTTTTCAGTCATCTGGCCAATTGAGACATTCACTCCTTTGTCATAAATACAGACGTTTGGTAACAGATGACGGCTGACGGAATAATAATTTCGCGCAAGGTGATAAACACTTAACCTAATTGTTGGTTGTTTTTTCATAACACTCCTTTGTATTGAGTAAATACTCTTAAAATATATTAAATGTGCTATTTTTTTTTTTTTTTTTTCAGAAAAAAATGCAAAATATATATACTAGAGGTAAAAAAATAAACACGGAACTATGAAAAAAAATATTTTTGAGCTGCTTCCTTCTTTTTTATCACGTACAAATCCTTGAATAAATAGATGTAGCCCAGTCTTAGTTCAGAGTAGGTAAAAATTTGGGGTGATTAACGCACAACAGATTTTTTTGTGTCGAGATATATTTAGTTTCCCATAGCACCTTAGTTCTAAACTTGACCACTTGCGTTTCATAGATTGCATGGAGCTGAAAATGCTTCCATTGAAAAAAATCTGAAATACATCAGTAAATTGTACTTCAAATACGTTTTAGGAAAAAACTTATTGTTATACTTTTTAAAGAACTTTAGAAAAAATAGTTGATTTATAAACTTTAATCAAAATCGTTATCATATTTTGAGAAATTCGAAAAAAAACTGCAAAAGCACTTGGGTAATGTACAGTGAGCGCCACAATTAAGTTCCCATCTGATAGCTTTAGCCTTAAGAATATGGTATAGTAGCCTATATGGTTTAAAGTGAATTAAATTTTAATGACCGAAAAGGTAAAACGTAAAATTTGGTATAGATGATTTTATTTTACCTTTTCAAATTTAAAATTATTTCACCATTTATCATATACTATACCATATACTTAAGGCTAAAGCTATCAGATGGGGACTTAATTGTGGCGCTCACTGTACAAGTGTTTGATCTACTCGAAAGTGGAGCTTTGAGCTTAGGCAACCAAAAGGCTTGGTTTTATGAAATGTTATTTTAAAAGTAGCTTTTCCCTTTCAGTTGAATTAAAAAAAGATGATTTATTTATTTTAAAAATATTGGTTTGGTTGACTAAGCTCAAGGCTCCACTCTCGAGCAGATCAGGCACTTATAGCCCGCACTGTACTAGAACTTTTTGGTCGATTTTGTTCAAAAGCTTATAAGATACGAAATAAATTCTCTTTGGGTTTCGAAGGCATTTTTATTGAATTCACAAATTATTTAAATAATATTTATTCAACCTTTCTCTCTTCCTCCCTTTTAATTTGTTACATATCCTCCCCCACTCCCCAGTTAAATAATTTTTCTAATGAGTTTTATTATGAAATGATTAAAAAGTCGGGTAATAACAATAATTATTTTAATTAACTATGAAATTCAATATTTCTACATCTAAACAATCCCATGAGAACTCCCCCCTTCTCCTCCTCCTTTAAACTAGCTTATTAAAAATCTAGCTTTTGTGGAGTTTAGTAAAAAAAAAATTTTAATTTAAATTTTCAAGTTTTCAGGTTTTTTCAATTTCAAAGGATTTTTTATTATTATTTTTTTTTTTAGGAGTAAATTTGGGCATTCAACAAGTGGATTTTTATAAAAATGTTATTTTTGTGGGCTGGTGGAGAGGAGGGTGTATGTTCGGTGAGAGTGTTGCCACTGACACCTTGCCTCCCTTGTGCTCGCCTGGCTATTTGCCTACCTTTGCCTCCCTTCCTAGAGGCTAGTAAGGGGTCGGAGTGAGAGGAGTGAGAAGGAGGTAGTGGTATGAGTAGTGTCGAGGCGATTTCTTGCATCGATCGGGGCTCTCTGCCTCGTCCACTCGAGGCGCCATACTCGGCCCGGCATGCCTTAGGGCTGCGCATGCGCACGCACGGGGTTGGGGGATGTTTACACCTGATCACACCTACACACTCACACATAAACACACAATCATCTCACTTTGACAACCACACTTATTGTCTTGACAAAAATTTTCTATTCATTATAAAAGAAAAAGAAAAAAAATTCCCCGGTCCGGTTTGTTTTCTCCCTAAATGTGTTTCATATGTTGTGCGCGCGCTGTCTTCTCACTCATACACCTACACATCGATTTTGTTTTAGTCCGTGTGCCGTCAGTTTGGTTAGTTTAACCTCAAACTGTTGTTTGTGTTTATCCGCGTGCAATCCTGGGATTCAAGTTAAAATACAGGTAATGAGAGATGATCCAATATTCACTATAGCCTACTTTTTGAACGCCCTATTTTAAGCAGTGATGCTGTTGTAGCTAAATATAAAACTTCCATCTACACGCACATAGACATATATACACAGACACAGTTAAGTTGATAATTTCACAAACCACTTGAAAATGAAAACATATTCCTGAATATTATTAAGAAGCTGTGTGATGAGTGTCTATGTGGGTAGGATGGTAGCCAGGGGCTGTTGCAAGTGTAGTTGTAGAAGGAATCGATCGGGACGCCCCCGCACGGCTGGACACGGCAAACACCACCACGTGTTCGAATTAACCACCCCTCCCCTGCGATTGTGTCTCGCTCTCGTGTCGGCCTGATCAAATATCAACCCTCCCCTTTTCAGCCCTTTGTTCAAAAACTATAATAGACAAAAAAAAAGAAAACTTTTTTTTCTCAAAAGAAAATTTGTTTTTTATTAAATACCTTGTATATTGAATAAATTAATTAATTTTTTATGATTATATCCACATTTTGTTTTTAATTTATTTATATTTTAACAAAATAAATTTATTTACCTGCTATATACATTTTTTTTAAGGTCTTTTTTGGCATCAAGACCATTCTTATTTATTTCAACTGATTTTCAGTCAAATCAAATGAAATAAATTTTTCTCGCCTGGGACGGGAGGCGAACCCGGGACCCCGGCTCGAGAAGCTAGTGTCTTCTCTCTGAGCCACGGGTAAAGGGCATATTTATATAAATTAAAGAGTATTCTAATCATATATTAGTCTATAATGCTCAGGGACCAGTGGCGGATCCAGAGGAGTTTCTCGGGAGGGGGGAGTAATCTGGTGTGACTGGTCCCACAGCACACAATTTTTTCTTATTATCGGTAATTTAAAGGTGCATTCTGTAGTTGTTTACCAGAATATATATACAAATCAAATTTTTAAATATTAGTTTTTAAAATTTTATATTAAAAATACAATTTTTTTCCCGAAAAATATATTTTTCTCAAGACTCGGGGGGGGGGATAATTACCCCCTTTACCCCCCCCCCCCTTGTATCCGCCTTTGTCAGGAACCAAATCTTATCTTTAGGAAGATGTCTTTACGTACGAAGGGCTTATTATTTTTCTCGGTCGCATCTTTTATATACCGAATAAACAATTACCGTATTGTAATAATTGCATCTGAGACCAATACCATAAACAGTACTAGAATATTAAATCACTCTGAGAAAGAAAAGTAAAAAGTACAGTGAGGGACAATATTAAGTTCCACCCATGCGTTTTCCACTTATGATTATTTCATTGTTAATTAAATGCTTTTATTTAACTTACTCTTTCAAGGTCACCAACTTTGAGTCTTTGTTTACGACACTTCCCGATAAGCTAGAGGTGTGAAATGTAATACTTAAGGGTCATTTTTGAAGACGCCACTATATGGTGCTTTTCATCAAAATAGACCAAACTAATGTGGTACTTTATTTGAAACCCTTCGCAAATTAATGTAATTTCAAAAGACTTCCCGATAGGCTAGAGGTGTGAAATGTAATACTTAAGAGTCATTTTTGATGACGCCACTATATGGAGCTTTTCATCAAAATAGACCAAACTAATGTGGTACTTTATTTGAAACCCTTCGCAAATTAATGTAATTTCAAAAGACTTCCCGATGGGCTAGAGGTGTGAAATGTAATACTTAAGGGTCATTTTTGATGACGCCACTATATGGAGCTTTTCATCAAAATAGACCAAACTAATGTGGTACTTTATTTGAAACCCTTCGCGAATTAATGTAATTTCAAAGACTTCCCGTTGGGCTAGAGGTGTGAAATGTAATACTTAAGGGTCATTTTTGATGACGCCACTATATGGTGCTTTTCATCAAAATAGACCAAACTAATGTGGCACTTTATTTGAAACCCTTCGCAAATTAATGTAATTTCAAAAGACTTCCCGATGGGCTAGAGGTGTGAAATGTAATACTTAAGGGTCATTTTTGATGACGCCACTATATGGAGCTTTTCATCAAAATAGACCAAACTAATGTGGTACTTTATTTGAAACCCTTCGCGAATTAATGTAATTTCAAAAGACTTCCCGTTGGGCTAGAGGTGTGAAATGTAATACTTAAGGGTCATTTTTGATGACGCCACTATATGGTGCTTTTCATCAAAATAGACCAAACTAATGTGGCACTTTATTTGAAACCCTTCGCAAATTAATGTAATTTCAAAAGGCTTCCCGATGGGCTAGAGGTGTGAAATGTAATTCTTAAGGGTCATTTTTGATGATAATGAATAATTTTTCACTTGGGTCAAAATAGGTCAAACTAATGTGGTACTTTATTTGAAGCCTCACGCAAATAAGGCCCTATTAACTATAGTTTTGAATTTTGATATTTACGAGTCATTTTTTTATGATAATGAATAATTTTTCAATTGAACCAAATCCAAATAGGCCAAACTAATGTTCTTTATTTAAAGCTCTTCGCTAATTAAACAATTTTAGCAAATTTCCCGATGTTATTTAAAAGCCTCTAATTTTGAAAGTTAATTTTAAAAAATCACACGAAAAAAGACTAAAAAGCTTAAAATAAAAATAAAATAAAAAAAGATTTTTAAAAAAATGCTTTTATTTAAATTGAACTAAAAAGAGAGAAATAAAGAGAAATAATTTAATTGTTCTTGTTAAAATTTGTTAATATTTATGACTTAAAATAAAAGCGTGGGGGCTTCGAAGTTATTCCGAGCTCCGCCCCACGCTTTTATTTTAAGTCATAAATATTAAAAAATTTTAACAAGAACAATTAAATTATTTCTCTCTTATTTCTCTCTTTTTAGTTCAATTTAAATAAAAGCATTTTTTTAAAAATCTTTTTTTATTTTATTTTTATTTTTATAAAAGAAAATGAAAAACTTTATTGGAAATTTTCTAGGTTTGAACCATGAAAGTTTCCATTAACAAATATATAAAATTTTTTTTTTTCAAACAATGAAATAATCACAAGTAGAAAAAGCATGGGTGGGACTTAATATTGTCCCTCACTGTACGTCTCATTCATTCATTCATTGCTGTTTAACAAAAACAAATATCGAAAAATAAAATTTTGAAAATGACATCTCCAAAAATTATTTTCCTTATTTTCATAAATTTTTTTCTAATTCGGATTGATCTCTTTACTAAGCGATTGAATTTAATTATAGTGACGAGATTCCCGTTTGAGCCTTTAGTGCGTCTGTTACTTTCCTACCTCAATAGGAGATTGTTGAATAATTTTGAACTCGTTGAAATGCAATTTGAGATGAATGAGTCGCAGCCTTACCTCTTAGCCATTTAAGCTTTTTAATTTGCAATTTTTACAATCTCCTAGCGAATTACAAACTTTTTTCATTCTTAATTTTTTTTTTTTAATTTAATATTGATCCTTTCCCCTCATTGAGACTGACGATTTTAGGAATTTTATAATGGATTGTGAAGCTGTTGTAGGCAACATGATAAATGTTCATAAAGAAATATATAGTAAATAAACATTTATTTGATTTAAAACATGATAGGACAGAATATATATCCATTTGATGCTTACATCAGACAGCTTTTGACATGGTTTATTTATTGATTTTCAGATTAAAATATATTAAATTATTATTTAAAAAAAATATACTTAAAATGTTTTGAGGGAAGTTTTTCAATATTAATAATATTGATTAACTGATTTAATGGAATAAAAATCGATTTTTAAAATTCTGGCGTAACTCTGTGATATAAGGGGGGGGGGGGGGGTTATTTTCCCGTATCCATACTCCCGTCAAGTTTTGGTCTGTGGTTACGTTTATTCAGGGATTTGTGATGAATATTTAAAATAAATTCGAACATTTTGATTAAATAAAAAGAATAAGTTTCGAAGACCATAGGCCTACGTACCCTAACAGCTTTTTTTTTACTTATCCCTGAGACGGGGGGGGGTTAAACCCTAACCCCCCTCCACCATCTGGTTGCGCCAATGCCTTGTTTAGTTGTCGGGAAAAAAGGACATAATCTAGGAGATTTACTCTGCCCCTTGTCTGGTCCTTGTCTATTTAATACCTGTCGATTTTTTTTACTTAATAAACGAGTTTGTGAATTTTATTTCACAAACTTTGGTATATTAAAATTAAAGCACGGAAGTATATGAAAAACGATTGAAAATTCATATTTTTAGTTTCTCTTACTCTAAATATGAAATACTAGTAGTCTATATAGAAAGTATTGGATTCATGTCAAAAATTCGATGGCGAGATTTTGATGGATTTCCGTTCACGTTTTAAGGTCCGTTGAATCCAAAAAAGTGCTTTTCGCATCATGGTCTGTCTCCCAGGTGGGAATACACAATTGGATAAGGCTTGAACCAAGCTTGGGCTGTGTCACCAGTATTGGGCGAGGTTTGGGGCAAGACTTGGCTAAGCATTGGGCGAGCTTGGTTCAAGCCTTGGATGATAACAATATACCCAGCCTTGGAAACAAAAAAGCCCAAGCCTCAAGAAACAAAAAAACCAAGATAGCTCAAACCTTGAGAAATGAAAAACAATAGTTGTCCCATTCTTTGGAAAACAAAAAATGGATGGTCGATCCTGTGTGTCTGTGTGTGCGTCTGTGAACAAAATATCTCATGAACTAAAAGAGCTAGGAGGTTGATTTTAAGGTTTAATTTAAGTTAGGCACCCTCCCAAGGGGTGAATATAAGCTTTTGAACAAAATCGGCCAAAAAGTACTAGTACTTTACTGATGTGCTTTTTCAGTTTTTTTTTTTTTCGATTGCAACAAATTTGTTTAAAATTCATAAATGAACTATTTTTTAGATTCTCTTTAAAAATTATATCAGTGAAAATTTTCGTGGAAATCATTTTTGAAGTACACTTTACTGATGTGGAAGCATTCGTAGCTCAGAGCCATCATTTCTCAAAATTCACTGCAACGATTTCGTACTCTTTCCTTACTATATAAGAGAAGGTTTTGTGCTGTGCGACTAGTCACATCACCATTTATTTTTTACAGTGTAACCTTTGAATCATAAATGAGAAAAACTAAATCCGATACACATATACTGATATTTTTGTGTAGCCTAACTAAAAGGGGATTACATTTTCTTCTATATACTGTATATAGCTTGTATTATATAGGTCTATATTTATTTTTATATAGACTAAACGTTATAGTCCGTAAAAATGAAAATTTAAATAAATGTTAATTTAGTTGTATTTGAAATGTACTGATCTAGTGATTTTTTTCATCATTAATCAGAACTCTTCTTTTATCCTTAATGAGTGAACCTTATTAAAAATCCAAATGAAGTGAAAAAGAAAGTATCGTAAACGATGAGCAGCTCACAATCAGATGCATGCATATTGCATTGACACGCCGAGGCATGACGTACTTAAAGCTAAAGGATTACAATCAAAGTTAAAACACCTCGATTGGATTTTTCCGTGTGTTTTGCGTTGGTTCTCTTCTGTTGGTAATTAACGGCCCACACCCAGCCGCTTCCCCGAAGCGTATTATTATAATGAACTATAATTAGGCAAGCAAACGACGGGAGGCATCATAGAGACCCAAGACGAACCAACCGAATCACCAATACCTATTCTAATTCCAATCCAAAGATTCAAATCAGCTAGAGATGCATAAATAAGACTTATAAGTTGAATAGTTAATAATCTAATTGAAAATAATATTATGATTCAGTAAATGTAATTATAGCTTTTTTGTAGTTCATATTTGGATTGGTGGTTATATATCTCAACAATTTCAAAAATTTCATCTATACCTTTAAAGGATCACTTTCCTAGTCAAATTTTACAAGCTCTTAAAAAACTTACTAATAAAGTCATTGTTCCGATATTTTTAAAGATTGCTTCCCTCAACTAGTATCTTTTTTTAACTTGTTCACTTACTCGTAAATTATTATCGACCACCGTTTTATTTCCCCTATCGCTTTCACGTAAAAAAAAAAAAAACATTTCTCCTAAAAAATTTTAAACAATTTCCTAACTGGGTCATATGTTAGTTTTTTATCAACAAATTCCTGACCTTGACTTATTTAAAAAACAGCATAATTTTCTCATTTTCATAAGATTTTTTCTAATTACGGCTGACTCTTTACTACCAGTTTGGATTTAATTAAAGAGACGAGTTTCTCTTCAGTTAGACCCTTAGTGCCTGTTACTTTCCTACCCCAGTAGAAGACTGTTGTATAATTTTGAACTCGTTGAAACTGAGATCACTGATTTGAAGCTTATCCGTTTTTTTTTTTTTTTTTTTTTTTTTTTCATTTCTTTTCATTTGCTCTAAATTTCGGTTTTTCTTTTTTTTTTCTTTTTTTTTGTTTACTTTCTGGTATCGAAATATCCTTAGAGAAAGTATTCCATCTCAATATATTGATGATTCTTGACGTATTAGAACTTCCTGATTATAAAAACGTATTTTTGCAATTGCGTCTGTGTCGTATGTGCATGTGAGCACGGTATCTTAAAAACCCAAAGAGGTAAATGAATACGTTTTTGTTTGTGTTTCTTACATTAAAATTTTAGATCTGTACCAAAAGGCTTATATAAGAATGCCTGGACTCCAATTATGTATATTAATAACGGATATCGTAAAAGTTATATGGCCTAAGTTGCCGAAAAGTCTGTGTGAATGTGTGTGTGAGTGTGAGTGTGAATGATAAAAAAGTGTGTGTTTTTAAAAGAAAAAAATAAAATAAAATAAATTTTACATTTGAATTCTAATATATCGGCGGAAACTAAATATATGTCGGCACGAAAAATCTGGCACACAACTTTCTCTTACCTTCGGTAAACAAAAGTTTTGTTCTGTGCTTTCACACCAGGTTTTTTTATTTATCATTCATATTTTTGTAACATTAATTTTCCTAGTATTTTTTTCATTTTTTCACAGACAATGCTCAAGTTCAATTAGGTATTTTTTTTTTTTTTTTTAAACATTCACACTTTTTTCTCATTCACACTCACACTCACACACACATTCACACTGTCTTTTCGGCAGCTCAGGCCATATAAGACATTTACGATAACCGTTATTTATGAATTTATATATATTAGGGTCCAGGATTTTTATTTAAGCCATCTGGTATCCAGATGGCTTAAATAAAATCATCGGACTGCCTGGGTCCGAACCCGCGACGTTTGGTATATGAGGTTAGCACGCTAACCCACACCACGCCCCGCGGGCTTCAATTAGGTAGAGTTTAGGGAGGGTAGACAAATAAAATAGCTAATTCTTGTTTATAAGCAAGTGATTTTGAATAGAAACTTCATTTATTCGCCCTCTAGCCCCTGAGCCACTTATCAACCCCTATTTCATTCACCTTTTTGCCTTTATTCATGTTCAATGAATTAAATTATTTGAACCGTTAGATTAAAATAGCTCAAAATAAATTTAAAAAAATGAAGAGCAATAGACAAAAATAATACTCCGGTATTTATAATTTATTACACTAAAAGCTCGTGTGAATCCTGCGTATAATCGGAAATAACACTTTTAGATGTTATCTTATTTAAAGAAATCTCAAAACAAAAGACAGATAAATGAAGAGAGCAAGGGAAAATAAAAAGGTGGCTCGTGCGCGTGTCATTCATTACTAGCCAAGCTTGAAAATTGTTTATCATCAGATAAAACTAACAAACAAACAAACACGAGTCGAGTCTTTTTAGCAATTGCTTCCCACGCGAATTAGTTGGAATATTTTTTTTCAAATGTACGTGCATGCATGCATCCATCTACATATTTATATACGTGCAGTATGTAGACATTGTCACGCGTTGTTCTTTATTCTTTTTTTTTTCCTCTCCTTTTTTTTATTTGTCACAGTTAAAGTTTGTTGGCTGTAACGGCATCATCATTGCTTGCTTTGTTTGTCCAATTGACAAAAACATAGAGATGCAAAAAAAAAATACACTCGTAAAAATATTATTAAAAAGAAATTGGAAAAATATTTCATTTCAATTCGATTTTATATGGCGTTTATTTATTTATCCTCTTATCAAAGAATCGAATATAAGGATCTGATAAAAAATTTAAATTTGAAATTAAGTTCACTCTATAATATGGAATAGAATTTTTTTTTTTTTTTTCCCCCCCCCCCCCCCCCCCCCCCCCCCCTCCCTCTTCTCCTTCTCCCCTATAACATATATTACACATTCCTTTTTTTTTTTATTTATTTTTTATTTGGGGTTTTTTTTTTTTTTTTTTTCTTTTTTTTATTTAAAAAAAATCGGGCGGCTTGGGTCGCCCCCCCGTTTTGGTTTGTGGGGTGGCCTCCCCCCCCCCCCCGGGGGGAATTGTACGAGTATTACTAGTAGGCCTATATTGAATAGATATTTAAAAAAAATAAATTGTTGAGTTTGATGGCTGTAGATATTCAAATTAGGAGAGGACGGGAGCCTTCCCGGGACGCAGCAGCCAGGTAAAATAAAAAACGTTATATTCTGTCGCCGACGTTTCGAGCGCTAGTCGCACTCATCTTCAGGGCCTATAGTAACATATTTTATTTGGTTAAAATACAAAATACGTTAATACGAAACACATTATCACATGAAATTTCTTAATGACTACTTACAAGTAGAATGGCCAAAAACTTTATCTGTCTTAAAAATAATAAAAATAAATGTATTTAAAGGAAAAAAAAATTAAAAGTCACCACTTGCTGTTCCAATATAGTTTCAGTCGCATAGTTAGTTGTTGAAAGGTTTCTTATTCATTGCACTTTTTATAACGATGCAAAATGGTATTGACATGTTTATGCATGATAATAATATACAGTACCACACCACCTGTACTTATTTTTGACAATTCTGCTTATAAGTAGTCATTAAGAAATTTCATGTGATAATGTGTTTCGTATTTTGTATTTTAACCAAATAAAATTTGTTACTATAGCCCCTGAAGATGAGTGCGACTAGCACTCGAAACGTCGGCGACAGAATGTAACGTTTTTTATTTTACCTGGCTGCTGTGTCCCGGGAAGGCTCCCGTCCTCTCCTAATTAAAAAAAAAATTTATAATAAAAGAAAGAATAATATTGCACACCTTGCTAAAGGTACATTTTTTTTTACTCTCTCTTACCCTATAAGCCTATGAAATATAAAGAGAGAGAAAGTATTGTTTAAATTTGAGATTATAATATAATAATTATCAGAAAAATTTTAAATATCTTAAAAAAAAAAAAATTATAATTTAACAATTATTTTTTTACACTCACACTTTTTTCTCATTCACACTCACACTCACATTCTTTTCGGCAACTTAGGCCATATACGACTTTTACCGTAACCGTTATATTAATAATATATATATTTGGGGTCCAAGCATTCTTATTTTAACAATTTTAAAGTATTGTTTCTTTTAATTTTCATCTTTGCGTTTGAGGGTTGGAATTACCGGTAAAAAAAAATAGCTATAATGCGACTGAGAGAACCTCTCTAAATAATGATCTTATCCAGCCATGTTTATTTATATTAATTGGTATCAGTACTTTAGTTCAGTACTTAATCCGCATTTATCTCAATTTACATTTGCCGTTAATTTCTAAATAAAACTTAATTCTCAATTAATCTAAAAATCCAATAGAAATTAAAGGAAATCTACTTATTTTCATTTGTGTCAGTGTGTAAATTAAGTAATCCTGTTTAAGAAAAACTTTTAATTTCAATTATCTAAACAACGCTTTGATCTTTATATATATCCAAATCCTATTTTATCTCATCTTAAATAATTGAAATTAAAAAAGATCTAAAGCCTCCGTCTTATAATTAATGGGAATAAATGAACAAAGCTCAGGTAGGAGGCCTTTGGGGATGGGAATTGTCATTGTGGATGTCCTTTTTTTTCAAATTGTTTGGCCAATGACAGGGAAAAGAAGGTCGAGCTTAATTGTTCCAGTAAATTTACTATTTCAATATATAAATTTATTTGTTCTATTTTTAAATAAATAATTTTGTGCATGTCAATTAAGTAAGATGATGTAAATATTACAGATTGTATTAAATATTATTTCGGTATTAAAGAGCCTTAGCGATTCTCTCCCCTACCTCCCCTCTTTGTTTTTTGGTTTTGCTCTCATATTGTAGAGTTATAAGCGGATGATTCTTATATATAGCCTATTCTTGCGCTAGTAAGTCAGTTATCAATCTACAGAAAATAATTTTTTTTTTTTTTTAATTATAGTTGTGTGCTTTTCCCATATCATACAAATAAAAATTCTTCTAAAGCCAAGGACTATTGTGGTTTCAAATAACTAGATAATGAGTCGGTATTTTTTTTTCTAAACTCTTCAATAAATATATACTATAATCATTTAAATAAAAAAATATTAATTATAGTGCATATCTATCAAAAAACCCTTTTAAAAAAAGTTGTGATTTTCAAATACATTCTATTTGGCTCATCAGTGCATAGATGTGTATGTGTATGTTTGTCTGTGACGTTAGAACATCCGCAATAGGACGCGAGCTAATGACACGAATTACAATGTTTAACGAAGCTTGAATCTGTAATTATTCGTTCGCTATTCTCCATACAAATGGCAACGTTGACCGGCAAAATGCACACGAAACAAGATTCACATCAGTCCCTCCCTGTGTGGGTCTATATATATATATATCTATTTAATATCGAGACAAGGCCTCGAGCCTTAGCTACATGCGCTATTATGATTATGCAGATAGAGATTCTTCGCCAGCTCCATATATTCTAAATAGGTTGCAGGATAATTTATCTTCTTTGCTTGCAAGAGAATGAAAAATTGCAAATAGTCAATCAAGTGTTTTAGCCTCTAGGAAATTTATTATTATAAATAAAAATTACTCTCACTCAGTCATATTGGTATAGGAAACTGTTATTAAATACGCGTAGAAACTTTCTGTAATAAGCCAATAACATAAATTAGTATTATATATTAAGAAAAAAATAATCACCATTTAATTCAAGAGCAAAACTTAGCTTAAATAGCCGTGATGTATCTGTAATAAAAATTGATTCTTTAATAACCCCATGGGAGATTATTAGGAGCCTATTAGATGACTTAACCTGTTCCAAGGATCATTCCCAAATTCGTGTACGAATAGAAGAAATTCGATAGCTGAGTGGTAATAAACAAGAACAGGTGAATGTAGGCAGCCAGTATGGAATAAAAGAACTTTTTAAATATCGTCGACGTTTCGGGAACGCATTGCTCCCATCTTCAGAACGATTAATTAACAATTTATCGTCCTGAAGATGGGAGTGATGCGTTCGTATACGAATTTTTTCAATTTTTTTTTTTTTTTTAATAATAATGAACAAAGCTTACATAATTTTAATAGCTAACGTACAAAAGTTTAATTCCGCCTCTGCTTAAACGGTACCCCTAATATTTTTCTAAATGGGAGTAAACTAGAATTTTTTATACTAGCAGCGCCACCCGCCTTGGGCCGCCACTGAATATATACTTTATAAAAAATACAATTTCTAAAAAATACATAATTACAAAGAATACACTAGGCCCTACATAAAAAAAACCTTTTTACAATAAATACGTTATCAAAAAAATACATTATACCAACAACACTTTACAATATTTTCCACAAAAACACTTAAAACAACATAATACAAATTATACATTATAAGAAAAATTAGTCGAAAATAACATAACAAACTAAAGTTCTAAATTCTGTTCTTAAAGTATTATTTGGGTTGCAATGATGAATTTATTCAGATTTTCAAGTTTTTGTGGATTTGGAGATTTTAGTAATTGTTGAAAAGCAGTTGGGTCTCAGAAATTTTATTCCATGTATGTTCTCATATTTGGGACATTCACATAATTATTAGATTAAATGATGTAGCCGGAGTATTGGACACAAAAATTTATTTCAATTGAATTGGCTAACAATCAATTGAAATAAATAGAGACGGCCTCAGATGCCGAAAAAATTTCTTAAATAAATTTTTAAAAAAAGTATAAAATACCCCTCTCTCTCACACGTTGCCGAGAAGTTAGAAATGTTGATAAATGACAATATTGATAATCTAAAAGCGAAGGGCAGGGGTTCGGCCAAAGAATTTATTTAAATCATTTGGATACCAAATGGTACATAAATAATGCCTAAGCTTGAACCTCAATATAAATTAATATCTTTTAAAGTATACATGGGGTTAAGTATATTCACGAAATGATAACGAAGTATGAATAAATATTTTATATGTTGTTCAATTTAATAAAAATCAATTAAGATGGTCCGTATAAGCTTCCCCTTCTATAAAAAAAGTGTTTGCTCTATAAAAATCAAACCGATTAATCTATCAACACAAATCTAAACAATTTTGTTAAATTAAATAAAAAAGAAAAAATATAAGTTTCAGAAGGTAAACTTTCAGAAGGTAAATTGTAAAGAAAATAAATTTGGTGTTTTTATTTAATTTCACACTATAGAAATCACCTTTAAGAATAAAAAATTTACTAATAAATCTTTTTTTTTTTACTTATTTTATATTCTCTTTGTTAAATCCAAATGGCTGTTGACCTAGATGTGAATCAAATGAACCACATTTATGGAAAATTAATTCAATGTCTTTTTAATGCCCCTCTCCTTTTTTTCCCGTACTTAATGATGGCGAAGAAATTAATTATCTTAGGGTATTCTTTTTCTTCTTTTCTAGGCAACCACGTTATCAGGGATCGATAATTATTGATTAGACTTTACTTAATTAAGAGAGAAAGAGAGCGTCTATTTACCGAGGAAACAAATCGGTTATTCTTGGCAAAGAGGTCAGGAGACATTAATAATA